>JAFVLL020010180.1:0-24067 GCA_021397915.2 Tor tambroides
CTTCACGTCCAACTCCTGATCACAGACACAAGAGGAGCAAAACAATTACCACTACAATCACAAACACAAACAACACACTCAGGCATGCACTAATCGCACAACCTCTGGTATACATTTTAACGCTAATAATTAGACTGTACACTGTCCTCAATAAAATGCTTAATTTGTGATGACCAAATACTGAGTCTTCACCTCTGCTCTCACCTGACTTAATATTCAGTATTTACAGGTGCACCAAGTAATTTTGTTGTTTGTTTTTCACTGACCGTCATCTTGGACTTTATAGTAACAAATAATCAGCATGTATACAAAAGGAATACCATCATTTCAATACCTTGGTCACTAGCTAAAAAAGGTGCCATTTCGTATGTTAGTGCACTTATAACATAAGTGGAAATATTAAGAGACTAGTAACATTTCCTGTATTTCTGCTTCACTTTATATAGAAAATACAGTTTATTACATTGATTTTAAATAGATCAAAACACTGCATGACTGAGCTTCAAAATAATTAGCTTCCACAATGTCTCTTACTATGCAATGACTCAAAATAGGTGCGATGCAGAAGAGGTCGTAGGTCAGCTGACATATATATGCTGTACCGGTGCGTGTGAAGGGGTGGAGTGGGTGGGTGAGCTTGTCTAACTGCACTCACGAACGCCAGCCAAGAGTGTGGAGCACACCCTATATCCAATCCACCCGCATCACAAGGGCCATCTGGGAGAGAGAACAGGGCAGTCAGCCAGAGACACACACAACCACCAACACGCCTGGCAGCAATTTCTGCTCAAAGCAAATTAGATCTCCTTTTCTTTCTATTTTTAAAATGGATAATATATTACCAACTCCTTTACAGGTGAGAGTGGGCGTGAAGGAGCACAAGAGATGAGCTAGCACCCAGTAATGGATATCTGATATTTACGGTCAAATATAAATGTCTCTATGAATCACGGAGGCATGTTGCCACATGCACACTTATCTGGGCTAAGAGAATATTGCATGCAATTTAACACATTTAACCACAGAGGAATGACCATGGAACTTCAAATCTAGCTCAATGGACCATTTGCTAAGAGTTTGTGCTGATCTCAGAACAGACATGGCATACCCAGTGAGAGTAAGAAACCAGTCATCTAAAATCTTGGGTAAACTTGCCACCACACACATAGTTTTAACTGTGTATCTCAAGAGGAACATTAAGCCAAATGAGGTCAAAGGTTGAAGGACAGCAATGTGCATCACAATCAGCATTTGGCCTAAAGCTTACAGGTTACAATTGAGTACATTAGAAATAAGAGAGAGATGAAGGCATTACCCGTGGTGACATACCTCCTCGTCGTCAAGAAACTCATCATACCAGTCAATCAAGTCAGGAGGAGGTTGAGTATACCTACAATACATAGATTTGACATTATAAATATGTATTCATCAAAACCAGAAAATACGCATCATCCAAACAAACAATGCGGCTTTACCTAAATATTTATAAAATTACCATCTCATATACAGCAGTTTGGAAACATCTGCTCTACATATTCATATTACTTTACTAAATTCAACGCTAGAATTTGATTATTCAAAGTAGTTCACCCATATGAACCTCTATGGCAGTGTTAAAAAACAAAACATGAAGTGACTTCTGAAACAGATACAAAAAACAAAAACAATTTAGGTAATGTTATGTGTTCTGAGTCATACCTGATGTACATGAAGCCTAGTGACCTGATATAGGGCGAATCTGTGTGAGTGATGAGACCCATCACTTGTTTGCGGGTCAGTTTCAGTGTAAATAGCTTATACAGCAAGCAAAATGCAGTGGACACAATCCCACCCGTCCCGACTCCTCGAACCTGCAAGACAAACATCATGAGTCCTACAGCTAGACTTATTTCCTGCTTAGTGAACCTCTCCCTCAATTTAATCAAAATGACAAAGAGGACGGGAGGATGAAGTCGAGGAGGTCTCAAGGCACGTACTTCTACTTACCCCTCCGCACATTCCCGTCTGCCCTGCGGTCTTCCTACTGCCTTTTTCCCATGGCTCCATATGCGTGACCTGAGAAATAAACAGATCAGACGATTAGAGGAAAAATACAACTCAATCCCAAGCTAACCTTCTTTCAAACCTAGATTCTACAACTTACTGTTAATATGCTACTTAAAGCTAATACTTTAAAACCATAATAGTGGGAAAAGAGTTCACAATTTTTGCATTTTGTTAATTTATTTTACAGTACTGGCTAATAGAAAGATACTATATTTTCTGTAGTAACAATAAAAGGGCTGTTTATACAAAAGATGATAACTTTACTTTAGTCGTTGTAATTCTATGAGAATAGGGAAGTTCACACCACAACTATAACGACATAGAGACCCTGGACCAGTTGTAAGTCGTGGGGAAGTCGTGGCCTAATGGTTAGAGAGTCGGACTTACAATTGAAAGGTTGCGAGTTTGAGTCTCAGGCCGGCAGGAATTGTAGGTGGGGGGAGTGAATGTACAGTCTCTCTCCACCCTCAATACCACGACTGAGGTGCCCTTGAGCAAGGCACCAAACCCCCAACCGCTCCCCGGGCGCCGAAGCATAACATGGCTGCCCACTGCTCTGGGTATGTGGTCATGGTGTGTGTGTGTGTGTGTGTGTTCACTGCTGTGTGTGTGCACTTTGGATGGGTTAAATGCAGACCATACTTGGTCGTATGTCACTTTCATAAGTCGCATGGGTATATTTGTAGCAATAGCCAACAACACACTGTACGGGTCAAAATTATTGATTTTTCTTTAATGCCAAAAATCATTAGGATATTAAGCAAAGATCATGTTCCATGAAGATGTTTTGTACATTTTCTTACCGTGAATATATCAAAACTTAATTTTCGATTAGCAATATGCACGGCTAAGAACTTCATTTGAACTTTAAGGTGATTTTCTCAATATTTAGATTTTTTTGCACCCTCAGATTCTAGGTTTTCATATAGTTGTATCTCGGCCAAATTTTGTCCTATCCTAACAAACCATACATCAACGGAAAGCTTATTTATGAGCTTTCAGGTGATGTATAAATCTCAATTTAAATAAAAAAAGACCCTTAATGACGGGTTTTGTGGTCCGGGGTCAAATTTCTTCAGCTAATGAACAACAAGAAGACACTGACATACCTGCATAGCGCTCAGAATGAAAAACAGCCTGTCGGCACAGTTGCCAAGTCCGCATATTATACGCGACTTTGGGCTTCTTTTTTTTGTAAAGTTGCGGGAAAAAATCCCTGGTCGCGGTTTTTTGGGCTTATTTAAAAAAAATATGGTTGCTTGTTAGAGAAATCTGACAAGCAACTTCGTTTCTTTATTTATGTTCGCCGTATCCTCCAATGCATTGATTGACACTCAGTCTGCTCGCAGTTAATAGCCAACCAGTGCAATAATATAAGTGCTGTAGCGTAATTTGCCAAATGTTCCGCCCCTCATTGGAGAAAAATCACATTAAAAAAAAGGCGCCACGTGACGCTGTAATCCAAGCGATGATAGAAGTAGACATAGCGGAATGGGATGACTTTCTTTTAGCCTAATTTTTACAATGTTTTTGTAATGTATTAATTATCACGGGCTGCAATAAAAAACTAGTAGTAATACTGAGTAAATACATTTGGTTCGAATAGCCTGGTATGGCAAGATGTCTTAAAATGTATTTCTTTTTTTAACATTTAAACTTAGACCACATTATTAGATTACCTTTTGACTTCATGAATACATATAAATGACAGCTTAATGATTTAAAAAAATAATTTTTATAATCTTTTTTAATAATATTATATATTTTCTAATATAATATATATTATAATTTAATAATATTTTATATATTTTTCTATAATATTTGTGGCATTTTGTTTTTTTATGTCATTTATTTGATAGTTATGTATACATTATTTTATTTTAAATGGAAGAAAAACCTATTTTGAGGTCAAAAAGAAAGCACGTTCCCTCTGTACATGGCTGTGGGGACAAGCAGTTTTGTGGTGCTTGGAATTCTTTATAATTAATTAAAAACAAATATTGCCACATTGATGGATCAAGAAGGTATAATTGTTCAAATAACACATCGTTTCATTTTAATATATATATATATATATATAAAAATGTAACCAAGTGTTTTTCAAGTGTAATATTTCTGTAAAGGCTAGGGACAGAAAAATGGACATTTCCATAGAATGACCCCTATATATTTTAGGCTATAAACACGTGGCTCATTTATTGGTAATAAATAACTGATAATAAATAATATTGATGATAATAAATCATCAAAAAAAATATTGGGCTTGTTTTTGAAGCTGCAGTTGCTTATTTGTCTCGCGAGAGTTGGCAACTGTGCCTGTCCGTTGGTGAGAACACAAATTAAATGAAATAATTATCTTCATAGTTATTGCTCTTAATTGTAGAAATTGCGGTTGCTATGGTGATTTTCTGTCATTTACTCTATCTTAGGGACTCAGTCACTATTCACTTTCATTGAATGATTTTCCATACAATTAAAGCTAACGGTGACTAAAGCTGTCATTCTGTCTACAGTAGAACACTTTAAGTAGAACACTTTATGTGTTCTACAAAAGTAACTCGATCTTACGGGTTTGGATCAACGAGTGGGTGAGTTAATGATGACACAAGTTTCATTTTTTGAGGTAACTAACCATTCAAATAGGTATATTTTTAACAAGTTAGCACAATTAGCCTTCGTGGACTAACACGGCCTAGTTCAGCTCACGTAATACTACATTTAAAACAAAAGACTATTATTTAAAAACTATTTAAGCCTAACAGGAAAAATAACAACCAATAAGCAATACTCAAAACACCAGTGTAACACAAATAAGAAAACCGCGGGCTTCACGCTCATCGGCCCGGTTTCATTTCGCCACCTTGAAGTATATCTCGTCCACCACCTCGTGGTACGTCTTGAGCTCGTACAGCTGGACCTTGAAGTAGGGCGAAGACAGGACGTTTGTCAGGATCATGGGGTTGAGGTTCATAGTCTTCTCGTTGCCCCATAACGGCAAGACGTTACCGTGTTTCCCGCCAGCCGGTTTGCTCACGGCCTGCTGCTGTTGTTGCTGCTGACTAACCGCCATGGCAGTTCCTTCACAACGCCATTAAACTACTAAACGAAAGAAAACGACCGTTGCCCTAACGAATATAGCGGCAACGCGTTCGACGAGGTGCGCGAGTGGCGGACCGACGTCTCTTAATTCATTCGAATTTGATTTTGGATCGTTTGGTCGTATTTGGTACGATTAGAAGACGCACGCAAAGCGTTCAGTTAACGTTACGCCGAGTTGTGGGGACAAGATGGCGCACGGAAAAGGGGCGGTGGAAAGGGACGCAAGGCTGGGGTTGCCAAGTTGTCACAGTAAAATGCTTATTTTCTCTCTAGAAAGAAGAAATTAGGGAAATGCTTTAGAAAGTGCGAGTACAAATAATCTGTAATGTTGTTTTTAAAATCATTAATAAAATATCTATGTATTTGTGTTAAAATAAAAAAACAATGGGGTTCGTCTACAGGTGGAAAAAAGTTCATCGCTAACTGCATTGCTTGGGAATGTTTTACGCAGGACTTGGCAACACGATCCTCCAGCGTGGTTTACAATGGCTTGTACCTGACTGCAGATGTCTTGCAGAGTCCATATTGCTGAAGGCGCTTATGTTTTTCTATGTGCTCTTTGTGTTGTGTGACAGTAATGCTCCAAATTTATTTTAAGGCCAAGGATGCATGTTTTTAAGATGTATTATTTATGATAATGGGACATGTATTCTAACTTAATATAATAAATAATATAGATGTAAACTGCATCACCAGCTCAGTTATAACAACATTTATTTCAGATGTGCAAATACAACTACCCACCATAGCAAGTTAGCAACAAATTAAAAATACAGAATCAAATACTTAAATTATATAACAGTTTTATTTTTTTTTAAACAAAATGTATTCTTAAAATGCAATGTATTACAGTGAAGCACATATATTGCATGTTGAATTTTGTCCAAAAGTATTTATGTATATACTTCATGACCTTTATGATTTGAAACATCAGATATATCATAAATCTTCAGTATTTCTATAGTTGACAGTTGTCGCTATCAGAAAGCCTGAACACATAAATTAAATTCACGTTTTTTTCCTTATATACATTCTTAAAAATATTACAATTTTGTAATCTACAATACGAAATTTGATAAACAGCCCTTTTTTATTAGCCTTTAAAATTGGCATGTTCTTTCAAACACATTTTTTGGAGTAATAAACTATAAAATATCCCACATTTACAAACCCCTTTCAAAACAACAACAACAACAACAAAAAAAACACATTAAAAAGATCCTGAATCCTGGCTCAGGTCTTCTACATCTCTCCTTAGCTGATAAGGAATGCCTGTAAAATGAATTTGGATTATGCCATTTTATTAAACAGTCCACTATTTGCAGCATCCATCCCTGTGGAACTTGTGGTTGAATCTTGTTTATGACGACAGCACTAAACTGGGATATTAGAAGCTGACTAGTTTGTTGGTCACTTTGACTGGGTGTTGTACCAGCAGCCACCTACAGTACCATCTTAGCTGTCATCTGTTTACTGTATATTTATACAGTTTTCTTTTAAATCAACACATTTGTAATATTTTAACATGACCTTTATGGATGATCTCACAAAAAGACAGAAATATGATTTCAAGTTGTCCACTTGAAATCAGTAGTATGTGTTTAATTAGTATACTTGCTTTTTTTTGTTCAAATTAGCAGCATCTAACCATATCAGACAATCCAAAGTGCATCAGTCCATGTCAGTGGATTTATAAAAGCTGATCTTTATATTAAAAATAGTCCTGAATCTGTAACACGCCTTTTCAGTTCCACCAGTGGTTCCAAGCGTTTTTTTTTTAAATGTCTGTGAGAACTATAACCATCTATTTTTGGTAAAAGAATACCAATCCAAGTATTTCCTGTTACTTTGAGCTTAAGCAAAGCTTCTGTCTGTCTTCAGAGCTTTGCCACTAGGGGGAGCAGTGATTCCACAAATTCCTAGAGCCCATGAATGTGTCAGGAGCCCAGTATAGAACTGCTTGCTTGTGATCGAAGACAACTGCTGTCCTCTCATTTGACACAGGATATTACATCACCTTCCCCCATGGACATTCAGTCTAGCGTTTTATAACCACCTGTTCAAAAGCTCCTGCACCAACCCTGAATGATGGAAAGACAGAGACAGAAGGCATTATATTACATTACGTTATATTACATTACAGAATTACATTACCACAGTCTGCAATTTTATGATAATGTCAGAGCTCATGTAACATAATACCTCTCTGTAATCTGCTTCTTATAATTCCAAACACAATGACTATGTATCACACAAGGACGGCATAAGCGGACAAGGCCAGTTGCTGTGGTGACCTTGCGGCAGAGAAAGTTACATAATGTATCTCACCTGGTGTGCTGAGAGCCCAGTGCAATGCTGCCTCCTGGCCCAACAAATAGTCGCAGACCCTCCTCTGCAACACACATACAACACAGACATTATTCAGTAAGTGCAAAGGCTTAAAGGAACACCCCACTTTTTCGGAAATAGGCGCATATTACAACTCCCCTAGAGTTAAAAAGTTGAGTTTTACCGTTTTTGAATCCATTCAGCTGATCTCCGGGTCTGGCGCTAGCACTTTTAGCTTAGCTTAGCATAGATCATTGAATCGGATTAGACCATTAGCATCTCGCTCAAAAATGACCAAAGAATTTCGATAATTTTCCTATTTAAAACTTGACTCTTCTTGTAGTTACATCGTGTACTAAGACAGATGAAAAATGAAAAGTTGCGATTTTCTAAGCAGATATGGCTAGGAACTATACTCTCATTCTGGTGTAATAATCAAGGAACTTTGCTGCCGTACCATGGGTGCAGCAGGCTCAATGATATTACTCAGCGCCTGAAAGTAGTCCACAGCTATATCATAACTAGTTACCTAGCTGGGGACTACTTTCAGGCGCTGCGTAATATCATTGCGCTTGCTGCACATTTTTGATGACGAAATGCTAATGATCTAAGCTAAGCTAAGCTAAAAGTGCTACCGCCAGACCCGGAGATCGGCTGAATGGATTCAAAAACGGTAAAACTCAACTGTTTAACTCTAGGGGAGTTGTAATATGAGCCTATTTCCAAAAAAGTGGAGTGTTCCTTTAAGGAAAAAAAATAAAAATAAAAATATTACAAACCCGATTCCAAAAAAGTTGGGACACTGTACAAATTGTGAATAAAAAAGGAATGCAATAATTTACAAATCTCATAAACTTATATTTTATTCACAATAGAATATAGATAATATATCAAATGTTGAAAGTGAGACATTTTGAAATGTCATGCCAAATATTGGCTCATTTTGGATTTCATGAGAGCTACACATTCCAAAAAAGTTGGGACAGGTAGCAATAAGAGGCCGGAAAAGTTAAATGTACATATAAGGAACAGCTGGAGGACCAATTTGCAACTTAAGTCAATTGGCAACATGATTGGGTATAAAAAGAGCCTCTCAGAGTGGCAGTGTCTCTCAGAAGTCAAGATGAGAAGAGGATCACCAATTCCCCCCCAATGCTGCGGCGAAAAATAGTGGAGCAATATCAGAAAGGAGTTTCTCAGAGAAAATTTGCAAAGAGTTTGAAGTTATCATCATCTACAGTGCATAATATCATCCAAAGATTCAGAGAATCTGGAACAATCTCTGTGCGTAAGGGTCAAGGCCGGAAAACCATACTGGATGCCCGTGATCTTCGGGCCCTTAGACGGCACTGCATCACATACAGGAATGCTACTGTAATGGAAATCACAACATGGGCTCAGGAATACTTCCAGAAAACATTGTCGGTGAACACAATCCACCGTGCCATTCGCCGTTGCCGGCTAAAACTCTATAGGTCAAAAAAGAAGCCATATCTAAACATGATCCAGAAGCGCAGGCGTTTTCTCTGGGCCAAGGCTCATTTAAAATGGACTGTGGCAAAGTGGAAAACTGTTCTGTGGTCAGACGAATCAAAATTTGAAGTTCTTTTTGGAAAACTGGGACGCCATGTCATCCGGACTAAAGAGGACAAGGACAACCCAAGTTGTTATCAGCGCTCAGTTCAGAAGCCTGCATCTCTGATGGTATGGGGTTGCATGAGTGCGTGTGGCATGGGCAGCTTACACATCTGGAAAGGCACCATCAATGCTGAAAGGTATATCCAAGTTCTAGAACAACATATGCTCCCATCCAGACGTCGTCTCTTTCAGGGAAGACCTTGCATTTTCCAACATGACAATGCCAGACCACATACTGCATCAATTACAACATCATGGCTGCGTAGAAGAAGGATCCGGGTACTGAAATGGCCAGCCTGCAGTCCAGATCTTTCACCCATAGAAAACATTTGGCGCATCATAAAGAGGAAGATGCGACAAAGAAGACCTAAGACAGTTGAGCAACTAGAAGCCTGTATTAGACAAGAATGGGACAACATTCCTATTCCTAAACTTGAGCAACTTGTCTCCTCAGTCCCCAGACGTTTGCAGACTGTTATAAAAAGAAGAGGGGATGCCACACAATGGTAAACATGGCCTTGTCCCAACTTTTTTGAGATGTGCTGATGCCATGAAATTTAAAATCAACTTATTTTTCCCTTAAAATGATACATTTTCTCAGTTTAAACATTTGATATGTCATCTATGTTGTATTCTGAATAAAATATTGAAATTTGAAACTTCCACATCATTGCATTCTGTTTTTATTCACAATTTGTACAGTGTCCCAACTTTTTTGGAATCGGGTTTGTGTGTATATATATATATATATATATATATATATATATATATATATACACACAAACCCTCATATCAACTGGTGGATGGTAAAAAGGGCAAAAACCTCCCTAATGATACCATAATGATATACATATATAAGAAGTTCCTTATGCGTAACAAGGCTGCATTTATTTGATCAAAAATACAGAAAAAGGCAATATTGTGAAATATTATTACAATTTAAAACAACTGTTTTCTATTTTAATATACTTTAAAATATTAATTTTAAAGCTGAATTTTCATCAGCCATTACTCCAGTCTTCAGTGTCACATGATCCTTCAGAAATACAAACAGAATTTTTGATTAAATAAATGCAGCCTTTATGAACATAAGAAACTTATTTAAAAACATGAAAAATCTTACTGATCCCAAACTTTTGAATGGCAGTGTATATTAGTTAAACTAATAATGAATAGTAACAATATTGTAAGATATTTTTAGTCATGTCAATCTCAGCAATTACTAATTTTTTTGCAATTGAGTTTTATTTGTTAACATTAAATTAATGCACTGTGAACAAACATTAACAAACAATGAACAATTCTATAATTATGTTTTTACTGACTAAAGATTAAGAAATGCTCTAGAAAATATTTGGCTGATAATTAGTTCATGTTAGCTAACACATTTACTTTTTAAAGTTAACAAACGGTACCATTTTACAGTAAGTTCTCAGTTTTTAACATTAAAATGTAAAAGCATTAGCTAACATGAATTGCAAGATGTTGGAAACGATGTTGTGGCAACTAAGTTTAAAGTTGCTGTCTCTGAGCTCTATTCATGAGTCAGAGAGAGAGAAGAGGGGAAATTTAAAAATCTGTTTGTTTGAGACTGTAGTAACCATAGTAAACATTCATCTTACAAAGCCACAATGTGGTGCATATTAAAGTGCAACTAAGCATCTGTGGTAAAACACAACTCGGAATTTCCTTATCCAGAGTTTGTGTCTTGTGAATGCATTGAGCGCTTACTATGGGACAGTGGAATACAGTGTGCTGTGATGTGAAGGTCTGTGTGAGCTGGTCATATACGACATGTTTCCATGTGTGTGCATCTGTTGGCTGTTGACCACAGCCTGGTGTTATGGAGATGGAGATGATGTTTAAATTTAAACTTGTTTTCAGGAAGGTTGCTATACAAAATATACTTGTAGAAGCAGATGTCATAATATGCGTGTGTTTGTGCCTTTCCTTGCCAAGTCACAATGTCGTTCTGGTAGATTTTTAAAGGAAACAATAGCATTATATTTTTCCCCATAATGTTTTTTTGTACCACAAGCAATTGTAATTTAGTTTTCCATGATAATTTTTCATCCTCTCTTTGACCCTTAGAAATAAACAGGCTGTTTTGCTACTGTATACTATACAGTAAAATATTTTGTCAGTTTGGACACATTAAATTAATCAAAAGCAACACTAAAGACATTTATAACACTACTAAAGTAAATCCTAAAGAATCCTAAAAAAACATGCATCACGGTTTCCACAAAAATATTACGCAGCACAACTGTTTTCAACATTGATAATAATAATAATAATAAGAAATGTTTCTAGAGCAGCAAATCAGCATATCAGAATGATTTCTGAAAGATCATGTGACATGAAGACTGGAGTAATGATGCTGAAAATTCAACATTTCCATCACAGGAATAAATTACATTATAATACATTACATTAAAATATGTTCAGATAGAAAACAGCTATTTTAAATGGTAAAAATACTTCACTATTTTTACTGTATTTTTGATATAATAAATGCAGCCATGGTGAGTATAAGAGACTTCTTTCAAAAATATAAAAACATTTTGCCAACCCCAAACTTTTAAACAATAATGTATGTCTTCATAATGCATTCAAATGTGCTATTTCTAGCGAGGAAGTAAAATCCATTTTTACATGATATGGCTTTTAAACAGAATTTTTGAACATCTGGACTGTAAATGGTGCATGCATCAAGGTGCTTTCTAAAAGTACCTTCATTACTGGAGTCCAGTATGCTGCGGCTGAAGTCTTGGCCCTGTAGGATTGTCTCAATGATATCATCAGCATCCACTCTGGTAGCATCCACTCGCTTCAGCTGAGACTCAACCGAGTCCTGTTTTACAGGGTGCCTGAAATACCAGCATATACAAGACTTCACTAAAAGATTTTTCTACAAACACATTTTGCAGGAAGCGCTAACGCACACACACATTTACCTGTTGGCTGTGATCCCACTGTGGGACGGAGTGGTCAAGTGCTGGGGTAAAGGTGTGCAGGCCTGTGTGCGGGACTCTCTGTCTTCACTGGGCTCTGGTAGGCTGCCAATCCCAGTGGAGGCACTGCCCACAGACAAGTTCCTCCTATGAGAGAGCTCCGTCAGGCTGGAGGAGCGTGAATGACCTGTACTGTAGCCTACAAGAATGGCCAGGCTGATCAATATTATGAAATTATATAATACAAAAAGTCATAGAATAAAAAGATAACAGAAAAGCAAAACATTTGGTGTGAATAAACAGACCGGAAAACTTGGACTGCTGACTGGCGTAACTGGCTGTTCTTGAGTGACCACACTTTCCCAGTTCATCTGGAACAGAACCATGACTGAAGCCACTTTTTACTAGGTTTTCTAGAATAATAATAATAATAATAAAAAAAAAATCATTGTTACCATCATTGTGATGTTTGGAAATGTTGAAATGCAATGTAGACTTTACTAGAAAATTAACTATAGTTATTTTTATAATTATTTAGTTATTGAATAATTATTCAATTTTTTTTTAAATAAATATATTGCAAAAAATGTATTATTTAAATAAATAAATAACATTTTAAAATATTCCGATTGTAATAATATTTCACAATATTACTGTTTTCACTGTATTTTTGATCAAATAGCAGCTTTCGTGAGCATAAGAGACTTCTTTCAAAAACATAAAAAAGCATATTATTCCAAACTTGGCCGGTATATAGGCAGTGATTTTTGTGTGAGAATTGTGGAGGTACCTGTACACATATGAGTTGTACTCGGTGTCTCTCCTCTTCTGTCCTCATGTAGACATGTCTCTATTTCTCCTGGAAAACCAATGGTCATTGCAGTGGATGGAGGCCTGGAAGAGTCAAAAATATCTCCATTAAACATATAAACATACAAAAACATAACAAATAATCAAAATAAGACATTGTTGCATATACAAAAATCACATAATATACTATTCTTAACTTAAACAGTAACTTAAATATTTTTAACAAAACTATATTTAAAGAAATTTATTTAGATATTTAAACTAATTCTTTACTTGAGAGCCTTAATATTTAGAGGAAAAAAAAACACATGAAAAATTTCTAATTCAGTGTTTAACAGAAAAAAGTCAGTCATACAGGTCTGAAAAAACAAGGCTGAGTAAATGATGACAGAGTTGTATTTTCTGAGTGAATCATTCTTTTAATAACCTGAACTCAGCCAGGTCATGTAAACTATAGAAAATATTTCTAGAGAAGGAATAATCTATAAAACACAGATTTCAGGGGATATTAATCCATAAAGTACTAATCTGGCATTTCACTGGTTTTAGTGCCTCTAAAACCGTCAGTGACATAAAACTATGACGCACCAGCCAGAGCTAAAAGCACTTGAGGCGCAGTATGAGCACTCCCCCACACACACACAAACACCCCGATAACACTTCTACAGGCCTCACAAACACACACGCTCACCGGGAAACACCACCAAACACTTTGATTTATGAGTGCGCGTGACTATTTTTGACAACCATCCGCAGTGAAGCAATGATACAGCTCTCACTAGAGCACGATTCACATGTCTGTGACGACAGAAGTGAGACACACACGCCTCTTCATGGAGGTTCATTTGTCACTCATTTGAGCTGCTAATCCACTGTCAGAACACTGTACATGTTGTTTTGATGGGAGATTGTGTGCCAGCTCGCTTACATAACAGGAAGCACACTTTTCAGTGTTTCTGGGTGCTGTGTGAGATGATTAATATTACCCCCTCTAAATGTCAGGATAAATGTCAACTATTTCAACATGCATGCAAAAACATCCACACAATTACTCCAATATACTAGAAATACTGGTGCTTCAAGCGCTAGTGTATCTGAATACAATCAGACCTACATAAAGAGAGAGGGCAGTGATAAAAGAAAACACATTAATTTTTCTTCACAAAACCCCCATAAATTCCTATTACCAGTGTTGAATAAAGTAACGTTTTTCATTAGTTCTAATACTTATCATTCAGTAACCATTCCACTATGCTGACTGCTGCTCAAGAAACATTTATTATTTTTAGTGTTAAAAACAAATGTGCCACATCTTATTGAGGATTCTGTAGGTTTTACTGTCACTTTTGATCAACTGAACTGAATGAAAGTATAATTCGTTCGAACATAAATCTTACTGCTTACTTTAGAATGGCTGAGTAAACATACCACCTCAACTAATAATCAGAGGTTTCAAGCTCTGAAAAAAAAAACAAAAAAAAAAACCACCTCCGTGTCTGACTGTCACCTCTGTCTAACTAAACATCACCAGGAAGTGGTTGAACCAGACTTCCTGTGTTCATGCAGTCCTAGACATTGGTGTCAGAAAAACACTGGCACAAGCACTCTGGAACAGCCACAAAGACACGCAAACACATACAAAGGTATCACGGTAGCTGCGTCTGCTATTGTCGCACAGTTTCAAGGTCATTCTGAGCTGCTGGTTTACTCGGTGTTGAGCCAGCTTGACCAGCATGGTCTTTCTGTATCACTTGTTAAACTTAAATAAACCAGGTTGTGCCATGCTGGAGACCAGCATCCAAAACATAGGCTGGTCTTTTAAGAAGGATGCAGATTTTGATTCACATATGAAATTTAAACTTTTATAATTACAAATAAATATATTAAAAATTTAGGGACAACTTACGTTTTAAAGCAAGGATCACCCGACATTAGCTGCATACTGATTATCACCTAGAGAAAGAGGTAGGGGTGGTGAGTATACGCATACACATACACTAAGAGATAAAGCAGTGGTAAATTGTATTTTCATGAAGGATATAATCATGGCTTTAAAAATTTGATTGACTGAGCCACTGTAAGATTGGAAGCTACTGTAATAACTAATTTATGCACAATATACACATAAATAAATCAATTCACATAAATATATTGTACAAGATTGACACAACAATTTTAAGACAAATACACATTCTTATTTTGTTTAAAGGTATTTAGTTAAGTGTCTGATAATGCAGAACTAATTTTTATTTTTTACTTAAAATATGATTTTAAAATGAAACAAATATTTGATTAATATCGAATATTTTGAAAATATACTGAATATATTAATATTGTGAAATAATGATGATGATGACGACTAGTATTATTATTAATATTACATGTGAATACCATTGTTGAGTGTTTTTGGTACCATTTATCAGCAAACTCAATATTAAAGAATCAAAAACGTTTACTTATACTATCATGTTTAATAGTCTCTAAAAGAAGAACCAATTTTTAATTATTGTCACTTCTGGTTTTCAACTCAATTACAGCTTAAAATATAGTTTTAAAAATAAAATTACAGCATAACATGCATTTTATTATTATTATTATTATTAATAATAATAATAATAATGTCATTAATAATGTTTTTTTTCATAATATTTATTATTATTATTATTATTATTATTAATAATAATAATAATAATAATAATAATAATATTCTTAATTTATAAATAATAATCATAATCACTTTACTTTACCACTTTACCATTGTTGGGTGTTATTTTTAAGGGCCCAATTATCAGCAAACGAATCAAAATAGAAAAGTGTGAATACTGAGAACATAAAAAACATCCCGTATATAGTGTAAAATAACTGTAATGCATCACATGACTTGTTTCTATAATAAACTTACAAATATGGCAACACGTGTGTTCAAATGTTAATGAACTGCAGTGATGCAAGTTAAAATGGTCTGGTCATGTGTGTGGCTCTCAACAGCTATAAATGTGCAGGCCTTTGGAATTTTGGGTGCTCTGCGAACAGCTCCAGGCGGAGGTGGAAGGATACAGGCCTGTGGAATTCTGGGGGCGCTGTGAACAGCTCTAGGCGTAGGTGGGGGTTGTGGATTGGAAAACACAGCTCAACACAGGCTGAAACATGCCACACATAACCCACGTGTAGCTTAACATGAAGTAACACAACACCGCACACAGATCTGAGGGGACACGCCCCTCACCCGTCCCCTAGTAACTGCATGTTTATGATAAAAATAAACTAGAAAATAAAATACATAGGACATGCAGTCTCAAGACAAAGGGGACAACTGTGCATCTTCATTATAAAGTTTTCTGCTAAGTATGCCTGTGTGTGTCTGTGTACCTTCAGTATAGAGTTGTCCTGACGTGTGTTTTTGGTGTTGTATCCCTCCAATAGGCAGCGCCGTGTGGTGCTTCCTGAACCGGCAAACTCAGCCAAGTTTAAATCAGCAAAGCCAAGCTGTGTGACACACACACCGCATCAGTGCCAGTGATCTGATTGAAAAAGTCTTCATAATCCACAGATAAACTGAGCTTACCTTTGCAAATGTCTTTCCACCTTTGAGTTCCTTCATAAAAGAAAAAAACAAAAATCAAAAACCTCACCCAATCCAACTACATTTGTACAGAAACAAACTGCTTAGAGCCCAGTTTAACAATAAGGATGTTCAGTGTTGGGGGTAATACATTACAAGTAACGCTAGTTACGCAATCAGATTACTTTTTAGTAGTAAAGTAACACATTACTTTTTAATTTAGAAGGAAATATCTGAGTTACATTTTCAAATAAATAATGCCAGTTACTTTGTTTCCCATGTCTTGACTGACAGCTCTTGTATTGCCATGTTGAGAGAAATCGAGAGTAACGTGTAATCAGGAGTAATGTGTGACGTTGTGTGCGCTGTGTGAACATGATTCTTACTGTAGTTCTAGACTAAACATGTATTTACTCATCTCACATGCATATAAACATATTCAGTATTCCTCAAAATAGCCAAAATAGTCCATCTGCCATCAGTGGTTCAATCGTAACGTTATGAACAATTCGTCTCCTCTGTCTCAGCGTAGTGCCAATTTGGAGAGTATCCGCTGGACGCAAACTGCGTACGCTGTTCTGTGTCAGCCGCGCCACAAGAATACACTGTTTTTGTTCAAATCAAAGCGTAAATAAACATAGAAGACGTATCCGTGTAGTGCGGCTGACACAGAACAACATACACAGTTTGCGTCCAGTAGATATTCTCCAAAATGGCGCTATGCTGACTCGGAAGAGACAAATTGTTTAATAAAGTTGTTATTTTTGTGTACAAAAAGTATTCTCGTAGCTTCATAACGTTACAGTTGAACCACTGATGGCAGATGGACTATTTTGGCGAAGTCTTTCATACTTTTCTGGGCCTTGACAGTGGTATTTACTTGGCAGTCAATGGGACAGTCACAAGCCTCCCGGTTTTCATCCAAAATATCTTAAATTGTGTTCCGAAGATGAACGAAGCTTTTACGGGTTTGGAATGACATGGGGGTAAGTGATTAACGATTAAATTTTCATTTTGGGGTGGAGTAACCCTTTAAAAACAAACAAGCATCTCAAAAGTAAACTGAAAGTAACATAACGCATTACTTTCCATAAAAAGTAACTAAGTAACATAATAGTTACTTTTTTTAGGGGGTAACGCAATACTGTAATGCATTACTTTTAAAAGTAATTTTCCCCAACACTGAGGATGTTAAATCATACCTTTCTTACAGATACCCGAAAAACACATGGATCCAACACCCCTGTTCCTGCATTAGCACTCATCTTACACAAGAAGGAGAATCTTTTCTTCCATTTAACACAATTCACCAGAACTGGCTCTCTACAGAAAAAAAAAAAAAAAAACACAAGAAAGATCATGTAGATAGTGTAGACAGAAAAGACATACAGATAAAATGATAGAATGACTGAAACAAACCGCAAGATTAAATGACAGACAGACAGATAGATAGATATAATCTGAATACGGTGTTTACTGTCTTTGCCCCAATACACAAGGAAATCTCTATAAGCTCTATCATTACCTCTGTGTTATTAGGGAAAGTGATTTAGACAAAGCATTTGTCAAGGGAGATTTGAATGAAAAGGCACATTACAGTAATGTCTACAGGGAGAGTTACAATGTCTGTTACATCATATTTATTCTGGTTGTGAAATACTGTGCATTCTGAAAGGAAGATTTCGGAATAATGCTTCCTGCAGCAGTTTTTCACTGACTCTGTACATGTTGTTCCTGAAAACAAAGTAACACTAATGCCAAGTAAACCTTCGGCTGTGGTGTTTATGAGGAGGAACGTCTGGAATTCCGACAGATATGGAATGTAACCGTTTTGTAAAATGCCCACTACTGTTGCCACAACAAGTCCAGCCTCGACGGTTAGAGGAAGGAAAGCATTTGCTAACCAGACACTGCCCACTTTTGCCGACCTGTTGAGCAGAACACCCTCTCATTCACCCCCTGCCGAAATACACGTTCCTCTAAAACAAAATCATCTTCAATGTTTCCTAAAATGTCTCGATATCAGTTCAGATTTAAGCGCGTCTAAGTTAAGTGAGCCAAACGAAAAAAAAAGACAACAAGTGAACATAAAACAAGCACTGCTTGTCATCTGTCATTAAAAGCTTTTGATCATCTCCAACTCATTCAACATTAATCAGGCAACCTAATCAAAATAAATCAATTATATCAAGATTAAAAAGGCTTGATGTTCTTGATCACTCATACAATATTTTCAGGAACAGAAATACATTTATTATTTAACATTATTTCATATTAATATTAAATAACGTCTGGACATTAATTTTAAACACTAACACACACACTTATCACTTGAATAAAATGATAAAATAAAATAATATACAGGATAAACTGAGTTGGTCTCACCTCGAAGACTCATCTGAAAAGCCTCCGTCTGTCAGTCGAACCTTGCAGAACAGAACTCCATTCACGTAAGGGACAGATGACAGCTCCTCCAGCTCCACATCAACTTTAAACTTGAACCTCTTCTTTTTCATCATGATGAAAGCCATTGATAGAATATGTGAAAAACGACAGATTTGCTGTTATACTCCACGAATGGGATTTCAGGAGAGGAACCCAAACGTTTTGACGCGCCTCAGCGGTGTATGTGTGCGGGACGGTAGTTTTTTAAACGCTGCTGCGTGAACTGCGTTGAACTGACAACTGACGACACTTTAAAATAAAAGTCCATCCAAAATAATTCATGCTTACAATATGACAGAAGGAATATATGACATTATTTATTTGCGTAAATTATTTACATGTATTTTTTTTAAAGCAATGGAATCTAAAGCAGTTTATTTTTCATTTATTTTTTAATTTATCTTATGTTAATTGGTCTATTTTTGTAGCTTTTATGGCTAAAATAATATGATATAGGAGAATATGGAGCTCGATCGAGGAGGAAAAACACCTCAATTTTATTCAGAGGCACTATTCTATTACAATAAAAAAAATTACATACAATTTAATTTAATAGAATAATAGAATTCTTTTAGAATATAAAAATAATAATATTTATGTATGTACGTATAAATTGTATTTATATTTCTGTGTACATCTGTATTTATATATATATTTTTTAGAAATATATGTAAACCCAAAGAGGGCTTTTGTGGCCGTCTTAAAAACCAATTTAAAAAAAGGGGAAAAAAAGGAGAAATAACGTGGTCTTGGAGAACCCCTACTGGTCGATGTAGTAACATGACCATTTTGCTGTCTAAAGCATATTTTTCTATTGGCCTCCATAAACTCCGTTTCATTCTAATTTTTAGGTAAAGGAAAAGGGAAAAGGAAAAATATTAAGGTAAAGATAGACAGGTAAAAGAACAGGATTTCATATGAATCGAGGGTAGGTATATTTTATGACTTTGATCTTTGATTATTATTTGATCACCTGACGTAATAGCAGTGAGAAAAAGTTGAAAGTTGGACTTTTATTTGAGTTTATTGGACCATTCGTCATAATCATCATTCCTTCATTATGTAAATAATATAAACATATAAAAGGAAGTACAACACAACATATAAATAAGAAAAATAAGAAAAATACACAATACAAATACAGTTTAAAACATTATATACAATGCTGCTTGGAGTATAAGGAAAAGAGTATGTAAATGTAAATGGAGCAAACACACGAAGTATACTGTATTATACAGGATTTATTGTTGTGCATTGATTCATTTTAATTTAAAACGTTACTGATTGCTAAATCAACTTTCTGAGTGAGCAAACTAACAGTCCACCAGAGGGAGACAAATCACCACGAAAGCACTGCTAACCCGTGAACACAGATTACAGCGTTGTAATCTGACATCAAAGCTATTTAAAAAAAAAGAAAAAAAGAAATTATATCAGTAAATGGGCGATTTTAATTTTAAATAACGCGTTGATTTTACTATTAGCAGCATTCAGTACAGTGTAGTTCAACATTAAAACACTAACAGTAAAACGATAGCGTTAGAGAGCATGTTAAAACGAAAATGACTTCGTTGTAGCTGCTTTTAAAAACTTTCATAACCAATCACAATCATCCAAAAATAATTAGACACATCTATCAGCCAATTAGAAGCGTTGTTACAAGAGTTTACAACCTCTTCCGCATCAGCCTCGTTAGCGCAGTAGGTAGCGCGTCAGTCTCATAATCTGAAGGTCGTGAGTTCGATCCTCACACGGGGCAGGTTGTGTTTTATCAAAAACGCAGAATTACCGAATTGCTACGGATCATACTCTGAATATTTCATTGATGCAATTTGAACAGTTAAGGCAGATCTGCTACTGAACTATGCTTTGCAAACTGCAGTCTAACACTGCTGTGGTTATAATGTACAATCATGCCAATAAAGTAAGCTATGAAAAAAATATATATATACCGAATATAACTATATATATAGTTTTATTTGTAGATTTTTATATTATTTTGCAAGTAAAACATATGTAAACTAGTTCCCATTTATTTATTTCACCTCATCTATGTATTGTTGTCTGTCAATTAAGTTCTTTATATGCTTTGCAAATAATGTAAATGCTTACAGTAGTGTCAGTAAAGCTTTGAGAGAGAGAGAGAGTGAGTGAGTGAGAGAGAGAGAGAGAGATTTCTGAATGATTCCACATGCTGAATGAATTCAGTGCCACTCTCAGTGAACGGGACGCAGCGGCGCTTTTCTCTTCTTGGTTTGGGAAGGAAGGACTCACTACAGCCGGTGCAGCATGTGAAAGTCCAACACAGGCGACTTTCTCCTCTTTTCTTTTTACTCATTTTGCAGCCAGTCTCTGATCATCAAGCAATTCCACCGCACTGATTTCTCCACTGAAATGCCGTCATGCCACGCGTGAATGTCAGCTGGATTATTACAGTGCTCGCGGTGGAGCTCGCGACACTGTCCGCCGCGCACGCTCACAGCTGTCACGAGGTGAAAACTGCGTTTCAGGTGCGTCAGATCGGTCAGCTGAAATGGGTGCCGGAAACACCTGCTACAGGTGAGTGTGAACGCCATGTGCAACCGTTTGTCATCTTGGTGAAAAGCGGTTTTTGTAAATGCTGTTGTTGTTATTTGACTGACCAAAACTGAAATATGTCTCCTTAAGTTTAATATTGTTGTCCCTGCTTTGATATTTACCATGGTAAACGAAGATGCCTCCAAATAACTATACCTGGCTTACAGTAAAAAACATAGGGCCTGTTTGGATCTTTTTGTTTGTTTACTTACTTGTACCATAGTTTTTGAAGCAACATTATCTGTAGCCTAGTTAATTAGGTGTTTGTGCAGAAACAACTGTATGGTTACTATGGAAAACCTTTTTATTGTGGTGCAACAACCAGGTGCTTTGGGTCCTATATTGTTTCATAGCACGTTTTAATGATGAAAGGTAATATTTAAAGGAATAGTATACTCAAAAATGAAAATTTGCTAAAACATTTACTCACTCTTAGACTGTCCAAGATGTAGATGAGTTTGTTTCTTCATCTGAGCAGATCTGGAGAAATGTAGCATTACATCACTTACTCACCAATGGATCCTCTGCAGTGAGTGGGTGCCGTCAGAATGAGAGTCCAAACAGCTGATCGAAGCATCACAGTAATACACATCACGACTCCAGACCATTATATTCCATCATTAAGATGTTTTTAACTTCAAAACGTTGCTTCTGGCTAAAATATGAGTCCTCTATCAATAATATTGCTTTCTTTTGAGCACAAAAATATTTCTCAAACAAGTGCTATTAAACCACAAAGAAGAACTTTCAAGGTACCTATAGCTCAAGGGTTGTGTCTGAATCATTATTTTAGTTGCACTGCCCAGGGGCTCATCCATTTCTAGTGCTGTCAGATTTGTTCCAGTGTAACTGGAATTCCAATGTTACTTTTGCATCCTAAAAATTCCCACAGTGCACTGTTAAAAACCATCAGCTGCTCACTATATTTACTTACTGGAAATGTTGTCATGTTTCTGCATATTTGGCACTGTACTTTTAAAAGCTGAAATGAAGATACACGATAAACATTATGCAGAGCATGATTGGATTGATTCCTAATTAGTATGTAGAGTCAAGTTGTTCAAATATATTTTATAATCAATATTTTCATCAGCCTACCACTGGAATTCAAGCGTATTTTATTTATTTAGTTGTTCCTGTCAGGAAAATTTAATGTAATCAGCTTCCATTTAGTAGGTTTTACAAGTTCATTGACTGATTTTTTGGCCCAACAAAGTTTGTGTGAATGCCCATGTGTGCTGTAAGGCTCTGGACTCTGCACTGTAAATAATATGTCTTGGTAAACTTCAGACAAGGATCGTGTCACGTTAAGGGAATCAGTGTTGACAGATGTATTCAGCCAGCTGCTTTGACGCATGACTCAGCGAACAGGAGCGGGTCCTGCTGGAATGACACCGGCCCAGCTCACGCGGGTCTAGAGTTCTCACAGTACTTGAACTCACACCCAGGTCCGGTTCTCCTATGACAGGGGTGTCCATCCTGCTCCTAGAGATCAACCTGCATAGTTTAGTAATCAAATACTAATCATACACACTTGAATCAGCTCAGGTCTTTGGGGTCGCTTGGAAAGGTTAGTGGGTCTAAAACACAAGCCAGCTACCTTGATATAGTCAGTCATTTGCTCTATCTATCTATCTATCTATCTATCTATCTATCTATCTATCGGTCTATCTATCTATCTATCGGTCTATCTATCTATCGGTCTATTGGTCTATCTATCGATCTATCGGTCTATCGTTCTATCGTATTGTTCGTTCTGTCTATCATTCTATTTATCTATCATTCTATCATGCTATCAATCGATCTGTCTATCACTTTATCATTTTATCATTCTCTGTATCTATCATTTTGTCAGTCTATACATTGTTCTACCTGTCATTTTATCTACCTCTCGATCAATTGTTCTATCATTTTATCAATTCATCATTCTATCATTCTCTCTGTAATTTTATGTTGATCGTTCTATCATTGTTTATTGTTCTATAGCTCGCTATGGTTTTATCACTCTATCTATCGTTGTATCTTTCTGTCATGTATTGTTTTGTTGTATCATTTTATTGTTATTTCCATTGTTTTATCTATCACTCTATCATTCGGTTCATCATTCTATCATTTTATCTATTGTTTTGTCTATTGTTCTGTCATTTTATCTATTGTTTCATCTATCATCCTGTTGTTCTATCTGTTGTTCTATCACTTTGTCCATTTCAAGACTTCTTAAACGTTTTCCTCAACTTTCAAATGACAAGAAAAGAAGACTTGTCATGACAAACTTGGGTAATCATTTAATTTTTGTTTTTTTGGAATTTCAGTTAATTTTATTTCAGACAGAGCCATGTGTTCACACTGTCTGGTGGCCATTTTGAAAGCTGTCTGAAAACTTTCACCAAAAGAGGAGCCCCTTAAATGTGCATTTTTTAGATGTTTAAGCCTTTATTTTGGGTAACTTTCACTACTTATTGTAAAATTAAGAGATTAATGTTGAAACTTTTGCATATTATAACCTAAAACTTGGATGTGGGAAATAATTCCATTAGATCCAAAAGATAGTTTTAGCAACATAGCACAGATGCTACAGAACACAGTTAGCTGACTAGCTGTATAAAAT
>JAFVLL020010181.1:0-13560 GCA_021397915.2 Tor tambroides
TGTGTGTATATATTAGTGCTGTCAATCGATTAAAAAATTCAATCATGTTAATCACAGTCATGGACTGTGATTAATCACGATTATTCGCAAATTTAAAATTCTAGGATTTACCTGTAAATGTGTTGAAATAAAGAAATGCATGACAAACTAGTTTAAGGAAACAAAACCTTTCACACCTCCGCCAAGAATGAGACATAATCCTTATTATTATTTTGTTTGTTTGTTTCAGCCATTATCAGCCTTTATAATGGCAATAAAACATTTACCAAGCCACATCGCTCCAATCTCAGATCGTTAGGTTCAATGGCAGGTGAGTTTGAGGCACTTGAGACAGTTCAAAGGTTCTTAGCTGAGTACTGAAGGATATATGTCTTTTGCAGGTTCGTCTGAGATTGCTGGCCAGCAACAAGGAAACACAAAGTAGGAGGATCATTGGAGGATCTAGGGATAAGTATACACAGGTAAGTAGCATACAAGGAGTCTGGTATAGCTCATGGCTATGTGAACGGTAGACCAGACGATGAGTGACTGTGAGGAGCCTGTTCTTGAAGGTGGCTTGATTGAAGACAGTAGGTGCAGGTAATCAGAATTCAGGTGAGTGTGATCTGGTGTAAGTGGTGGCTGATGATTGTGGTGACATGGTGATTGTGGATTCGCTGACATTACCCCCTCCTCCAGGGGAGGCTCCTGATGCCCTCGAGCGGCGACGGGGGCGGCCACGGCCTCTGGGTGCGGGACGATTAGGATGGGTGCAATGGAAGTTATCTAATAGCATGGGATCAAGGATGTCATCCCGGACCACCCTGGATCGTTTCTCTGGTCCATATCCTTCCCAGTCAACTAAGTACTCTAGCCGGCCAACCCGGCGCCGCGAGTCCAGGATGTCTCTGACCTGATAGATGGATGGTTGGTCCAGGATCTCTGGAGGAGGAGGTTCGTCTGGCGTGGTTGGTCCTGGTGCAGAAGGAGAGAAGGGTTTAAGGAGGGACACGTGAAAGGTGGGGTGAATTCTATACCTGGGTGGTAATTGGAGCTGATAGGTGACCTCATTAATCTGCCTCTGTATCTCGAACGGACCGATGTAGCAGGGACTCAGCTTCTTGCAGGGCAGGCGGAGCCACAGATTCTGGGTGGACAGCCATACCTTTTATCCAGGATAGTAAGTGGGAGTGGAGGAACGCCGGGCATCTGCAAATGTCTTGTGCCTCCGCACCACACATTGGAGGTGAACGTGAGCCGAGTCTCACACTCTCTCGCTTGCTTGGAACCAGTGGTCTACAGCTGGAACCTCTGATGGCTCTCCTGTCCACGGAATGAGCTGGGGCTGGTAACCGAGTATGCACTGGAATTGCTTGAGGCCGGTGGTATTCTGCCGGAGGGAGTTTTGTGCATACTCGGCCCAAGGGAGGTAGCGGCTCCAGCTGTGTTGGTCATCCTGACAATATGCCCGGAGGTAACGCCCGAGTTCTTGGATCTTACGCTCAGTCTGGCCGTTCGTCTGGGGATGGTAGCCAGAGGACAAGCTCACTGTGACCCCTAACAGTCGGAAGAAGGCTTTCCAGATGATGAGAAATTAATTGTGGACCCTGATCAGAGACGACGTCCTCAGGGATTCCAAAGTTCCTGAAGACATGAGTAAACAGACCTACGGCAGTTGCAAATGCGGCGGGGAATCCCTTGAGGGGAATTAAGTCTGCAGGCCTTCGAGAAACGATCTACTGCCACTAGGATACAGGTGTGGTTATCAGAGTTGGGGAGGTCTGTCACAAAGTCAATTCCCATGTGTGACCATGGCCGGCGTGGTATGGGTAGGGGCACGAGCTTGCCTACGGGGAGAAGACGAGGGGTCTTGGACATGGCACAGACTGAGCAACTCTGGACATACCTGATGACATCACGGGACATACTGGACCACCAGTACCGAGCTTGGAGGAGCGAGAGGGTCCGTTGGCTGCCTGGATGTCCAGTGCCAATACGTTGTGAACAGAGCCCAGAAGGGACTGACATTGGGAGATGGGAACATACGTTCTCTCCTCTGGGCCTTCCAGCAGAGCAGGTTTGGTTTGAGCGGCGGCTCAAATGTCCCTGTCGATGTTCCATTGAATTGGGCTGACGATCAGGGCTGGAGGGAGAATCGGTTCTGAGTATGAAGGTGAGTCAGGGGAATGCAAGCGTGACAGGGCGTCTGCTTTACAGTTGCAGTTTCCAGGATGGCACATAATGGTAAAGTTGAACCGGGTGAAGAACAATACCCAGTGGGCTTTGCAAGGATTGAGTCTTTCGGCGTCTCTGAGTTATTGGAGGTTGTTTTGGTCCGTTATGACGAAGAATGGATGGTTAGCTCCCTCCAGCCAATGCCGCCACTCTTCCAGGGCAAGCTTGATGTTGAGTAACTCCCTGTTACCGATATCATAATTCTGCTCCGGTGGGGTCAGTTTCTTGGAGTAGTATGTGCAAGGCTGGAGGCGTGGAGGCTCACCAAATTGTTGGGAAAGCACAGCCCCGACTCCGTTGGTGGAGGCATCCACTTCAATGGAGCATGGGGATCTGGATGGCGAAGGATGGGGGCCATGCTGAAGGCTGTCTTAAATCCTTCAAAGGCTTTGTGGGCACTGGAGTTCCAGGACAGGGTCTTGGGCTTACCTCTGAGAATGGAGGTTAACGAGGCTGTATGCAGACTGAAATCCTCGATGAAACGACAATAGAAGTTAGCAGACCCCAGAAATCTCTGAAGCTCCTTCACAGACAGGGGAAGAGGCCACTCCTTGACTGCTGTTACCTTCCACTGGTCCATCTGAATAACTTGTTAGCCGATGATGTAACCACGAAACTGTACAGTGGGTCGATGGAACATTCACTTCTCCAGCTTGAGGTAGAGACGATGCTGGCAGAGCCTCTGGAGGACCTGCATCACGTGGTGGCGGTGGTCGGCCGGGTTCCGGGAGTATAAGACAATATCATTGATATAGACAATCACGAAGTTGTGGAGGAACTCCTGGAACACCTCGTTCATAAAACTTTGGAAGACAGACGGTGAGTTGGCTAGGCCATACACCATAACAAAGTACTCATAGTGGCCAGAGGGGGTGATAAATGCCATCTTCCACTCGTCGCCTTCCCGGGTACGAATGAGGTTATAAATGCTCCGCAGGTCCAGCTTGGAGAAGATGTGGGCCCCACGGAGTTCCTCGAGAATGGCGGGGACGAGGAGAAGAGGAAGGTCGGAGGAATCCCTGGTTAAGAGCCTCCTGGATGTATTCCTCCATAGCCTTGCACTCTGGGGATGGACAGAGGATAAACTCGAACCTTGGGGAGTTTAGCTCCAGGCAGCAAGTCGATTGCACAGTCCCACGGCCGATGAGGTGGTAACTGAGTGGCTGCCTGCTTATTGAAGACATCCTGGAATGCCTCATAATCAGATGGGACGGTAGGTGTCTCCTGAGGTTCGGGACTTTCTATGAGAGTGGAAGCAATCTGAGCTGTACGTAACTTGTGGAGTGGCCTAGGGAGAGCTGAGAGGCAGTTGTGATGGCAAAATTCACTCCAGCGAGTAACATCACACAAGTCTCATCGGATTTCTGGAGAGTGGAGAACGAGCCAGGGGCGTCCCAGGATGATGTCCACCATGGGTCCCCCCAGAACCAGAAAGGTGATAGTTTTCTCATGCAAATTGCCGATCTTGAGTCTCAGTGGTGGAGCGCTGTACTTCACCCACCCACGTTTTAGTGGCTTCCCTGGATAGTTTCGACTCGGAGTCGTCCAACATTTTGGAGAGTATCATGACGCATGTGCGCGCTTTTCCCTTCAAGGAGTATAAAAGTGTATTTTAAATAATGTATGGAAGTAAAATTACATACACTAGTGTAATTTAAATTACACTAAAGGTACTTGAAGTTGTTCCATTTTAACAACTAAATATATTAAAATATTGCAACTAGCTTAAAGTTGATCTTAAGCATATTTTAAATAGCACTTAAATACCAAAATAACACATTTATTATGCACTTAGTATAGTATAATAAAAATATAAGTCGATATCGATATTAGAACAACTAAAGTGTATTTCTTTTTTTACCTGGGAGTACTTCTAAGCTCTTCTTTAAATGAGCTTAACATCATACTTATATTTTACTATCCATATATTATTTTTGGACTTTAAGTATTCTACTCTGTAAAAAAAAAAAAAAAAAAAACTCAACTTAACTCAACTTGAGTTTATAATTTATAATTATTAATACAACCCGAATTCCGGAAATGTTGGGACGTTTATTAAATTTGAATAAAATGAAAACTAAAAGCCTTTCAAATCACATGAGTCAATATTTTATTCACAATAGAACATAGAGAACTTAACAAATGTTTAAACTGAGAAATTTTACACTTATCCACTAAATGAGCTCATTTAAAATTTGATGCCTGCTACAGGTTTCAAAAAAGTTGGCACAGGGGCAACAAAGGGCTGAAAAAGCAATACATTTTGAAAAGATTCAGCTGGGAAAACATCTAGCAACTAATTAAGTTAATTGACATTAGGTGTGTAACATGATTAGCTATAAAAAGGAAGTCTTAGAGAGGCAGGGTCTCTCAGAAGTAAAGATGGGCAGAGGCTCTACAATATGTGAAAGAGTGAGTAAAAATATTGTGGAATACTTTAAAAACAACATTCCTCAATGTCAAATTGCAAAGACTTTGCAAGTCTCATCATCTACAGTGCATAACATCATCAAAAGATTCAGAGAAACTGGAGAAACCTCTGTGCATAAGGGACAAGGCCGAAGACCTTTTTTAGATGCCCGTGGTCTTCGGGCCCTCAGGCGATTCTGTCACTGACATTACTAAATTGGCCCAGGAAACCACACTTCCAGAAACCACTGTTGGTAAACACAATCCGCTTCTTGTTGGAAATCATGGTCCTCCGGGCTAAAGAGGAGGGAGACCTTCCAGTGTGTTATCAGCGTTCAGTTCAAAAGCCAGCATCTCTGATGGTATGGGGGTGCATATGGTATGGGAAACTTGCATGTTTTGGAAGACACTATGAATGCTGAAAGCTATATAAAGGTTTAAGAGCAACATATGCTCCCCTCCAGATGACGTCTATTTCAGGGAGGGCCTTGTGTATTTCAGCAGGACAATGCAAAACCACATACTGCAGCTATTAAAACAGCTTGGCTTCATAGTAGAAGAGTCCGGGTGCTGAATTGGCCTGCCTGCAAATATTTCACCTATGGAGAACATTCAGCGCATCATTAAGCGAAAAATACGTCAAAGACGACCACAAACTCTTCAGCAGCTGGAAATCTATATCAGGCAAGAATGGGACAAAAATTCCAACACTAAAACTCCAGAAACTCATAACCTTGATGCCCAGACGTCTTCAAACTGTTTTGAAAAGAAGAGGAGATGTTACACCATGGTAAACATGCCCCCATCCCAACTATTTTGAGACCTATAGCAGGCATCAAATTTGAAATGAGTTCATTTTGTACATAAAATTGTAAACTTTCTCAGTTTAAACATTTGTGTTATCTATGTTATATTGTGAATAAAATAAAATTTAGGCTCATGTGATTTGAAATTTTTTTTAGTTTTCATTTTATTCAAATTTAAAAAACGTCCCAACATTTCTGGAGTTCTGGTTGTAATTTTAACTTGACAAGTTTTGTTGCGACAATGCAGTTTTTTTGACCCAACCTCTTAAAGTTATTTTTAAGTTTAGTTGAAATATTTTTATAAAAGTTATGTGAACTTACTTTTTCAAGTTTTCAATACCAAGGTACCAGTATACAGTACATTTAACCTAATTTGGCTTATTTTCTTACTTCAACCCCTCCCCGCTCCCTTCCCACCCCCAAAAATTCTTTCATCTCAATTGTTTATTACAACCATATAAAAATGAGAATACAAAAACATAAAAATAGCTAATATGAAATTTATACAAAAAAAGAACACCTTCCATATAAAACATTTTCTCAATTTATTTCTTGTCCTTACAAAGTAACAACATGTAAAGGACAGACAAAATCTTATTTTCAAACATTTAGCACTTTGCAGTCTTTGTAATTTTTCGCTCCCTGTCTCTGTTTATTGCTATTCCACTAATTTTAGAATAGAGGAAGACTTACAAATTGAGTAAAGTTGTTTTAAGTCTAAGTCTAAGGCTAAACAAAGTCCAGAGCTGCCTTTATTATGAACATCAAACTCTGAAAATCAAACACAATATGTTGCACAGCTGCTACCTGAAAGCATAAATGATCCTGCAGTTCATTTGCGATACCGATTTACACCAGGGAAGCTAAATGAACAGCAGCTGTCATGCAGTTGATTTCCAATTATTCAAACTTAAACAAAACAGCACAACAGCACTGACATTCAGTGCCACACCCTCATGTCATGCACAACAGAATGTTCTTCCTTGTTTTCTACTCTTTTTGACTAATGAATTAACATAACTTTTCCAGTAGTTCATGACTCCTGGTTAAGCATTTATTTTATTCCCCACTAAGGAAATATTTTTAACTCACAAAGAGAAACTTCTACCCAATTAAATATTTTAGAGTTTTTGTAAACTAGAGAAATGTATATTATATTATAAAAAATTATAATACACATTTTTATATTATTATTAAAAACATGTAAAACATTCTAAGGTGTTTGTTTGCACAGTGTCAGGAACACACAGGGAAGACACAGGTAATTGGCAGCAACAACAGACTTCATTTGCAGAGTGGTAGCAGATCAAGATGGCAAGAGCAGGTAAGAATCAATAGTTCAAATGATTGGGCAATGAAACTTAGCTGGGATAATAGTAACCGTCCTTTCTTGAATTCCAGATGGCTGAGGAGCAACGGGGAGCGTTGGAGAATGGAGACGGGAACTCAGGTGGGTACACGGAGTCAAGTAAGAGATATGCTGCCTTCACGTGCTATCGGAATTATTGTAAATACAAGTTTCCTAATCGGAAATTCCACGTGAATGGCCTCTCAAGTCGTATTTACTACTGGGAAATTCGGAAATAATTTTGATACCCGAGTTTCCGAGTTGGGCGGGTCATAAACTTTAAACATGGTGGAGGGGACAACCATTACTGCTATCATTGTTGTTCTCACAACAACTACATCCCTTTGTCTTGTTGCTAAAGTAGTGTATTTATTGGCTAGATATGAACGATCATTCGAAGCATATTTTATGTTTTATAAGCAGTGAAATAAGCATGTATTTGACCGAAATTCCAGAATCGTCAGCAAACTGCATGTGTAGCGTGGTGAATGTTTATATGTTTGTCAACCAATAGGATGCTACATTTTATTCTTTCCGACATTAAAGCACTTGAATACGACAAGCTCGTAATCACGACTTCATAAGTGGGAAATAGGAAATTTCCGATAGCACGTGAAGGCAGCATTACTAACAGGGGCCTTCTCTGGGCTAAACTCGGGAACAGGAGTCCTCACTGGTCCTAACTCGGGAACAGAAGCCTTCTCTGGGCTAAACTCGAGAACAGGAGCCCTCTCTGGGCTAAACTCGGGAACAGGAGCCCTCTCTGAGCTAAACTCGGGAATATAAGCCTTCTCTAGACTTTGGTCAGGGGCTAGTGCCATCTCTCAACTCTGGTCCAGGGCTAGAGCTGATCCGGAGCAGTGCTCTGAGAGGGGTGCATGGTCTGGATGGAATTCTCGTATGGGCTTTTGGACTGAAGGTAAACTTTAAAGGAGTTCACAAGTAAGAGGAAGTTCTGAGGAAGATTCAGGGATTGGAGTGAGTACCGATGCAGACTCTGGGACCAGAACAGACTCGATACTGAACTTTGAAACTTGAAAAAATGAGCTAGCTTTAATTGCTGGTTAGGTTTGAAACCCGCCACAGGGTGTCTGGTAAGAGACTTGGTCAAAGATGGTTGAAATATGGGAGTAACCCGTTTATTTGTCACCACAACAACTCAGTGAATTACAAGGGTTTGTGTGGTTTTTCTATAAAACAGAAAATGAAGAGTAAATAGGAATATACATGATGAATATTCAGTAAAATAAACAATTGAACAGATTAATAAATTAAAGAAAACAAATCCACTATGCCATATACATAGAATTAAACAGTAGACAGCTTTATCTGTTGCATATCGTATCAGTGGTGCTCTGTCTGAACATGTTCTGTGTGTATGCACATTAAGTTGTTTACAACTTTAGAATATTTCAGAAATGAGCACTTAGTGAATAAATTACACTGAATTGACAAAGGAAATGGACATAGATAACATTAATATAAATAACTATGAATAAAGGTAATATATATACAGTGCAATATCGTGGCTAAAGCCATGTTAATATCTTGGCATTAGCCAAAACAATTGAAGCACATCAGACAGCGAAATATAATAGACAGCTAGGTCCAGCATATCACATATGCGATCATTACAAAGATCAGATATATTACAGTTACTTTACATAGACGCACAACACCCGTAAAATGAGTAGAACTATTATGACATGCAACTTCAAAGTTTAGCGTCCGCATCAGCGCTCCGATGGACTCTCAACTTCACACTAAGCGCTGTGGGCGGGATGTTTGCCTGCACGTGGATCAGCAAATGCTGATTGGCTGCCTGTGTGTCAATCAGTCTCGGTAAAAAAGCGAAAGATTTGATCAGAAGACTCATTATTCTTAAAGCTATAATGGCCTTTTTAACCTGTTAACCCGCACCAGGACGATCTCGGACCGAACGCTCTTTGTTTGCACATGTCATTGTTTAGGAATAGAATAAATAAAACGGGACAAAGTTAATCTTGACAAACTATATATCATTCTGAAGGTCTAAGCCTCAAGCATCGACGATAGATCGCTGTTTTTCGATGGAAAGCTTATAAGGAATGTATTTGCTAAATTTGTGTAAGTAGTACACATCAAAACATCCATAATAAAAAAAGCTGTACATACCATTATCATTGTAATAATGAGTCACAAATGCATCCACTGCTGAAATCCCGGTTTAGTTAGAAAGATAAGGGTCCACAGAACAACATCCCATAGAGCACTTTTAGTCCAGCAAAACAATAATGTTGTAATTTGGATCGATATTCCTTTGTTTACGTTTCATTTCTTCGGGAGAGTTATTGTTTGTGTCCATTATGGAATAAATTACACTCAAAAACAGCATCTTGTGGTAAAAAAACAACACGGTTTTGTAGCATACAGTGTCACAAACAGAATGAGACCATCCACTGAAAAAAAAGTCACAGATACGCAGAATATAGTTTATTTGAATTTGGCGCTCTCTCGTGACAGCGCGTGACGCACGCTGTGACGCAGCTGTCATCTGAGGGGGGCGTAACTTAGCGATCGCCTTTTTGCACAAATAACTCTTTTTCTTTTTTTTCTTCAACATTTTTCATATATGTGTGTGTGTGTTGTGGGGAATGTGGCTGTATCTGCATAATTACCATCTGTATTGCGCACATCAGCGTGTGATTACCGGCTGTATGACAGGTATCGAATGCTGTCAATGACTGGCTATTATTGACAATATGGCCCATTATTATCATGATTAGAATCTGAATGGAGGCACATCAGCGTGTGATTACCGACTGTATGACCATGTGTGGCAATATCAGTTTATGTCTGGCAATCAGAGTATATACTTGAGTATGTACTACATACAAAGCAATTTTTTTCTATTTTTTTTTCCTTTTTTATTACTCAAATAATTCTTTTTGTATTTTTTAGTGCTCAAATCACTTATATGGTGTCTAAAATTCTGTCTATTATTTTATAATTGAAAAACTATGCAGGAGTATTTATAATGACTAAAACAGTTTGTATAATTTGCAATACGTTTGGTGGTTGTTTTTCCTCAAACGGGGGGGGGGGGATATTCTCAGAAAAATGATTGCAGGAATCTCATTTTTCATGGTATCTTCTTCAAATTTGAAATATAAACTCATGAGACACGTGACTTTCAACCCTTTACTTTTCTGGATTGCTCCAGGACTTATTTCATGTATTTGTATATTAAATAAAAAAAAAAACATTCAGTGTGGAAAAACATTTTTCAAGGCATGTCAGTGTCTATAACTTTTTATCTTTTTGAGCATTATCAACTCTGGATGATGGATAGTAAAGCCTAGAGTGTCTTCTTTCCAAAGATACCTAAATTTTGTGTGTAGCACACTGTTGTCAGGAACTTTAACCATTTTAATTTAGGTAGGTCATTTTCACCTGTGAGGCCCAAAATAGGGGGTGCTGGCTAACAGGTTAACAAAACTAGAGTGGATCTCTGGGATGGATTCGGGAACTGAAGTTAATTCTGGGCCGAACTTGAGAACTTGAGCCGTTACTGAATGCTTAGCCTTTCTCCGCTTCCTCATTTTGGCAGAGGTTATGGGGGCCATTGTCAATTATTCAAACTTATACAAAACAGCACTGACATTCAGTGCCACACCCTCATGTCACGCACAACAGAATGTTCTTCCTGGTTTTCTACTTTTTTTGACTGATGGATTAACATGACTTTTCCAGTAGTTCATGATTCCTAGTTAAGGATTTATTTGATTCTCCACTAAGGAAATATTTTTAACTCACAAAGAGCAAATTCTTCCCAATTAACTATTTTAGAGTTTGTGTAAACTAGAGAAATTTATATTATATTATTAAAAAATTATAATATACATTTTTATATTATTATTAAAAAATCATGTAAAACTTTCTAAAGTGTTTGTTTAGATGTGTCAGGAACACACAGGGGAATATGCAGGTAAGTGGCAGTAACAACGGGCTTTTATTTGCAGAGTGGTAGCAGATCAAGATGGCAAGAGCAGGTAAGAATCAACAGTTCAAATGATCGGGCAATGGAACTTAGCTGGGATAAGAGTAACAGTCCTTTCTGGAATTCAAGTTGGCTGAGGAGCAACAGGGAGCGCTGGAGAATGGAGATGAGAACTCAGGTGGGTACATGGAGTCAAGTAAGAGTTACTAACAGGGGCCTTTTCTGGGCTAAACTCGGGGACTGGAGCCCTCACTGGTCCTAACTCGGGAACAGAAGCCTTCTCTGGGCTAAACTCGGGAACAGGAGCTCTCTCTGGGCTAAACTTGAGAACAGGAGCCCTCTCTGGGCTAAACTCGGGAACAGGAGCCCTCTCTGCGCTAAACTCAGGAACAGGAGCCATCTCTGAGCTAAACTCGGGGATATAAGCCTTCTCTAGACTCTGGTCAGGGGCTAGAGCTGATCCGGAGCAGCGCTCTGAGAGGGGTGCATGAATGGAATTCTTGTACTGGCTTTTGGACTGAAGGTAAACTTTAAAGGAGTTCACAAGTAAGAGGAAGTTCTGAGGAAGATTCAGGGATTGGAGTGAGTATCAATGCAGACTCTGGGACCAGAACAGACTCGATACTGAACTTTGAAACTGGAGCGGATCTCTTGGATGGATTCTGGAACTAAAGTTAATTCTGGGCTGAACTTGGGAACTTGAGCTGTTACTGAATGCTTAGCCTTTCTCCGCTTCCTCCTTTTGGCAGAGGTTATGGGGGCCATTGTCAATTATTCAAACTTATACAAAACAGCACTGACATTCAGTGCCACACCCTCATGTCACGCACAACAGAATGTTCTTCCTGGTTTTCTATTTTTTTTGACTGATGAATTAACATGACTTTTCCAGTAGTTCATGATTCCTAGTTAAGGATTTATTTGATTCCCCACTAAGGAAATATTTTTAAACTCACAAAGAGAAACTTCTACCCAATTAAATATTTTAGAGTTTGTGTAATCTAGAGAAATGTATATTATATTATTAAAAATTATAATATACGTTTTTATATTATTATTTAATAAAATCATGTAAAACATTCTAAGGTGTTTGTTTGCATGGTGTCAGCAACACAAAGGGGAAGATGCAGGTAAGTTGCAGTAACAACAAACTTTATTTACAGAGTGGTAGCAGGTCAAGATGGCAAGAGCAGGTAAAAATCAACAGTTCAAATGAGCAGGCAATGGAATTTAGCTGGGATAAGAGTAACAGTCCTTTCTTGAATTCCAGATGGCTGAGGAGCAACCGGGGAGCGCTGGAGAATGGAGACGGGAACTCAGGTGGGTACACTGAGTCAAGTAAAAGTTACTAACTAGTGATGTTAGGTTCTTGCACGAATCGTTCTTTTGAGCCGGTTCTTAGGAAGTAACCGGTTGAGCCGGTTCACAAATCGAACTGAATCGAACTTTAGTTCCGGGTTGACGACGCAAGACGCACAGCCGAATTAGCAGGTCCAACTCAAAAAGAACCGAACGAGCTGGTTCAATCAACTGTCTAAGTTTGTCGAGGATTACCGAGGACTCAGCAAGAACCGAATGAGCCGTGGCGAAGTTTGCCGAGGATTACCGAAGATTCTGATTAGTGAGTTGCTGACACTGCATGTGTATCGATCACCGCGGACTTGAACGAGCCTGATGCGCAAAGTTTGTTTACAACAAACAAAACATAAGATACCGGAGATATGCTTTGTTTTATTAAAAACCTGAGTTTTAGTACGTTTTATTGTGCATGCAGATCATATTTTAAGTTAACAAATCAATGAGTTTATCAGACTGGTTTATTCTTTCTTTATACTTAGGATATCCACGTTTGTGCATCAGTGTCTGTAATGTGTGCTGTAGGTGCGAAACCTTTAGGAATCCTACCGTAGGCTAATCAGTATTAGTCAGTCGTATCTGCCATAAAGGATCCGCGAATGAAATTGTGACCACAAACATTATTAACGTAAGTGAATGAAAGGCAATTCATAACATAACTTTTTATTTGAATGTTACAATATGTGTTGACACAAATGACTTTATTCTAATGTGTCATTGATGCAACATGGCACAGAGTTGTTAAAAAATAAATGCGTAGTGACATCATTGCTTGATAACGTCAGGAGCTGATGAATCGGCTTTTTAAACTGGTTCAATGAGCCGAACTGTCCAAAAAGAACTGCTTCGTGGAAATGAATCGGACTTTGCATCACAATTACTAACTGCAAACTTGTATAAAGTCCAGGAAAGAGAACAGAGGTGAGTATGAAGAGGTACAGGTGCATCTCAGTAAATTAGAATGTCGTGAAAAAGTTCATTTTTTCTTGTAAGTTATTTCAAAAAGTAAAACTTTCATATATTTTAGATCCATTGCATGTAAAGTAAAACATTTCAAAAGTTTTTTGTTTTAATTTTGATGATTAGAGCTTACAGCTCATGAAAGTCAAAAATCACTATCTCAAATTATTAGAATATTTACATTTGAGTTTCAATTAATGACCATCTCTACAGTATAAATTCTGGGTATCTCTTGTTCTTTGAAACCACAATAATGGAGAAGACTGCTGACTTGGCAATGATCCAGAAGACGAACATTGACGCCTTCCACAAAGAGGGTAAGTCACAGAGGGTCATTACTGAAAGGTGTGGCTGTTTACAGAGTGCTGTACCAAAGCATATTAAATGCAAAGTTTGACTGGAAGGAAGAATTTGGGTAGGAAAAGGTGCACAAGCAACAGGGATGACTGCAAGCTTGAGAATACTGTCAAGCAAAGCCGATTCAAACA
>JAFVLL020010182.1:0-64921 GCA_021397915.2 Tor tambroides
TTTAAAAAAAAAAAAAGAGAGCGAGATATGCTGTAAAAGACGACTGGATTGATTTTCATGTAAACATTATTTCATGACCTTTAAAAAAAGATTGAGATCGATTATAGAAATCAGAGTTTGTAGTTCATACACAAGATAAGGTTACAAATAAACTATCATTGTCTTTTCTCTATTGTCTCCTTAGTTTTCTTTCACCAAGGTGTGTTGTGTCAAAATGAGATTTAAGTTTATAACACTGTCTTGTATTTCATATTACACAGTTCAGCTTTGAAAAACATATTTGTGTATGTTTTAGTGCTTCAAAACGTGTCAAAACATCATCTTGCTGTTTTTTCATTGATAGGCAATATTTAGTGTGTGATTGGCTCCACCAGTTGTTTTTAGATTTTAGACAGTATTACAAATGAGTGAACTGAGAAAAGACGCATGAAATGTTTCCTCCTCGCTGATCTAAAGCAGCTGGACGTAGTGCATGTTGCAGTATGAATAAATTTCACTGGCTGCCTCATTGTGTTCGTCGATGAGCACAGCAGTGCTGTTTTCCAGTGCTGTGCTCAGAGACAAATACCTGCGAGATGAAGCTCCACTCGTTTTACTTGTGCCTGACTGTTTTAATGAATATAATTGCAATATTTAAGAGGAGAGGAGGAACATCTGTTTGGATCAACGTATAAAGGAGATTTGAGTTGTTACCTTATTTTTCCACTTTATTTTAGCAGTGTTTTATTACAGTAGTTATCTAGAATTGATCACTAAAATAAAGTAGCATTTAATCACTTTTGTATTTAATCATTCAGCAGATGATTTTATTCAAAGAGACAAATGATGAAAAACAAGCAATTTGTCATATGGGAGTCAACAACATTAGCAATGTTGCAATAGCAAATGTTGGAAATAAACTAGAGTAGCACAAAAGCTTGAATCTAAGTTTAATGCAGACTAGAAACAAGATTTTTTTAATAGTAAAAATAAATATTTGGATTTGGCTTTGTTGGCCAGTGTTGCTTGTTTCCTGCTTCACGTTGTTCATTTCCTGATTAACTGTCCTGTGGCTGTCCGTTTAAGACTAATTATGGAGCAGAAGGCCAGTTCACAGAGGTTTGCTCTTGGAACGTTGACCCACAATGCAACAAAAATGTTTTTTGGGATACTGCCAACCGATAGTAGCAAAATGTCTCTATTTCTACCATTATGAATTGTTAGCTTTGCCTACTGACCCTTCGCAGTGAGTTTGATTGACAGGCGATCTGACCAATCATTAAGCTGAATCCGTCATTTTTGTTTGACAACAAACTGAACAGGAGAGTAGATTTACGTCGGTGCACTTGATCTTGAAAAATGGTGTGTATTGACGTCTTTCCGTGGTTGAAACAAGATACCTTCTGATGTTCATTCATGTTTATTTCATGCTATAACTAGTAAAGAGGAAGAGATGATCGGTTTATGTGACGCTTGAACTGAGGCGCTACAGCGATCTGTCACAACACATTAAAGAGCCACAAAACGTTATTTATTGTTTGAATTTCTTTAAAAAAGACACAATTTGAAAGCTGAGACTTTGCTTCATATCTATACTGTAAAAAATGGCTGTGAATTTAATGGTAAAAGACTGTAAAAATGTTACAGTAAAAACCTGTTAAATGGTTAACGGTAAGTTCCCCTAATACAGTATATACGGTGAAAAACCGTATTGGACATTACATTTTGAGGTAGTATACCGTTTTTGGAAGTAGAAAAAGAACGTATAATTTACAGTGAATAACCAGAATTCCCTGTGTTACATTTCAAATTTGATATTTGTTTTTTTTGTTAAAATAACTGTTTCTTCTGTTCTATGTTTCTTGTTCATCATGTGACTTTCTCATCACCACCTGCTTTTGGTGGTTATCAGTGTATTACAAAGTTACAAAACAGATTTTAGTACTTCAATATGTTGGTAAATTAACATTATATCAGTTAATGAAATTACAGTATTTAAATGTAAATTTAAGTTAAAACTGTAAAACCTAAAATGTTGCTACCATATTTTTTATGGTAAAATTCTGCCAACCACAGCTGCCGGTTTATTACCGTAAATTTTACAGATTTTTTTTTTTTACAGTGTAAAGTAATCTGCTCTGTCTTGTCTGTAGGCGAGTTGCCAGTTTCCTCTTTGCTCCACGATGTATATGATGTACATGATGTGTGGCATGAGAGTGCGTGGCTTGTCGGACATAGCAACAATAACGAAGGGTGCGTGTCTTTGCGAAGGGTCAATTCCTGAATTTTAGTAAAGTAAGCAACAGTTTAGTTTGAATACCAATGTTCATGCTTAATTCTTGAATATTCTTCAAAATAACGTTGTTGTGTTCCACAAAAGGTCATACAGGTTTGGAATGTCGTGAGGGTGAGTACATTTTTTGGCTTTAAAAAAGATGTTTTGGACAGTTTCTTACTTAATCGTTATTCCCCGGGTTGTTGTTCAGCTCAAATGTTTATTGACTCTAGCAAAGGACTGAGACATCTGCGCATTCAAATCTTTGCATTTCATTAACAATGTGGAGCGGCGGCAAAGAGCAAAGCCATCTTTGCGAAAACAACAGGCGCATTCACACAGAGCTGCACAATTCACTCGGCAGCAATTAACAGCGCATTTTTGTTTTGATTAAAATTCGCCGTGCGCCCTTTGTAGTCCTTCGTACTTTGCATGTTATTGTTTTCCGAACACTTCCCTCGAGTTTCTTTCTCTCCTGCTCGGTATTAGCCCTGTCTGTGAACTTCTGCACTGCATCTTCCCTTTCATCTCCCTATTGTGTCCTGAACACAACTTTATGCTGAATAGCTGCATAAAAAAGAGGAAAACGGATGTCCCCTGATACCACTCATGGAAAATGTCTGTTTGTATTTGCTAAAGGTGGTATAAAAACACTCGAGGGAGCGAATGGCTTACTGTAGCGCTTGGAAAACCTGGGTCTGTGGGTCACGGATATGTATGTGTGCCGATTAAAGAAGGACACATATGTCCAGGCAAAATGAGCAACATTTGGCCTCTACACCCTATGACCAAATCACCAGCATGCCCTTGTCAGCCTGACAGAACTGCCCTAGATCTTTGACGGCTGGTCTAAAGGCTGGACTGGTCTGATTCGCTCCCATTGCCAGGAATGGACTGGCCACAAAGAGTACTGGGCTTGTCCTTATTTATACTGGATTTAATTGATATATTCAATTTAAAATAAAATGTTTAATTTATAATATTTATATCAGTAAATAAATTTTAACTGAAGATTAATATTTATCAATTTAAATATAAAATTGATCATATAAATTGGTATAATACGTATTTAGAAATTAAATTAGATTTAATATAACTATTTTAAATATTATATTAGCTATGTAAATTTATGTCTGAAATGTAATACTTAACATTTCAAAATAATATTAATTATATATAATTTAATTAAATATCATATTAACAATATGAATATGAAGTATTTATTATATTCGTATTATATTAAATATTATTAATACATTACATATACAATATATATTTACATGTAATATTTATAAACTTGAATAAAAGTAAAAATATCAATTATATTAATATATATATATATATATATATATATAAAGCATAATTATTAATGCTTACAATATTGTTTATTATTATTATTATTATTGTTATTAACTATATACATATATATATATATATATATACATACATATTTTTATTTACGTTTAATATTTAGCAATTTAAATATAAAATATAAATTATTTAATATTATTTTACTAAAATTTTGAATAGTTTAATCATTTTGAATGTTATTATTATTATTATTATTATTATTAAAGGGTGATATTTATTATTACAGTCATTATAAATTTGCTGCCTGCAAATACAGTGAACAATAGTGTATAGGAAATGATTAATACAGCAAGTCACAATTTGTAGACAATTAAAAACATAAGTATGTGCCGTGGTCCATCCCTGCCCATTAGATAACCAACATAATCCTGTTTTCATATTTACATTAATGATTTGTGTTATAATTACATCAGCTTCCTCTCTCCTGGTCACATACGTTAATCACTGCTCTCGGTAATCAGATCTATTAATCAAGCGAGCAATTAACAGCAATGTGTTGCTCCCTAAGGTAAAACAAATGTCTCACACCACATTTATTTAACATGTATGCTTTTTGCTTTATTTTCTGTTATTGCGGGGGGGTTTCAAGCTTCTGGACATCCAATTAACTTCCAGCTAAATATTTGTAGATGGGAGAGGATCTGAAAGGCGTTTGCAGGAATTCTAGCAGGAATCCTTTCTCCCTTCATTAAGAGACGGGTAATTAGTTTATTCCAGACTGAGCGTGAGATGTGAGAATAATTAGTTCCGTCTAATCATGTGGAAAAGCGCTGGAATGGCTCCACGGCTCTGATCCGTCAGCAAACATTCGACAGACAAACAGAGTGATGAACGAGGGACGAATGGATATAATTGGCCGATTTAGAGCGTCGCCACGCCTCGCTCCACCGTATGCGGAGTCTGCTATTGCCAACACACTACAGAGACGCATTATTCCTGTTCATATTCCATCAGACTTACACACAAACATGAAAGAACTTTTCAGTTTCCTTTAAATTACTTAAAACTTTTCATCCACTCTAGTCTGAATTCTTTTTTTTTTTTTCAGAATAAGAATTTTACTTTAGAGATGATGATGATGATGAGGTTTAATTTATGCAGGAAAATCAAAAATTAATAATAATAATAATAATATATTTAATAAAATAATATTGATTCTAATATGTTTACATTGATTCATATTAAATTTAAATAAATGATTATATATATATATATATGTGTGTGTGTGTGTGTGTGTGTGTGTACTTGTTTTTTCTATCCTGGTGGGGACTTAGACCTGAATACACACAGCCTCATGGGGACTTGTGTCACGGTGGGGACCCAAATTGAGGTCCCCACGGGTAAACAAGCTTATAAATCACACAGAATGAAGGTTTTTGAAAATGTAAAAATGCAGAAAAGTTTCCTGTAAGGGGTAGGTTTAGGTGTAGGGTTGGTGTAGGACGATAGAAAATACGGTCTGTACAGCAGAACAACATTATGCCTATGAGAGTCCCCACAAGGATAGCAGAACAAGTGTGTGTGTGTGTGTGTGTGTGTGTGTGTGTGTGTGTGTGTGTGTTATAATGATTTAAAATGTTACATACACATGTATTTAATATAATAAAATTAATTTGAATTAATATGTTATATTTAAATGGGTAAATATTCAATTTAAATAAATGTCTACTAGTGCTGTGATTAATCGCGATTAATCGCATCCAAAATAAATGTTTTTGTTTACATAATATATATGTGTGTGTGCTGTGTATATTTATTATGTATATATAAATACACACACATGCATGTATATATTTAAGAAAAATATGTTACGTTTATACATGAAATATATTTATATATGATATAATTTATATGAATGTAAACATATACATGTAAATATTCTAATTAATATTTTATATAATAAACATGTATACATATGCATGTACATAGTTAATAACACTTTTAAGCAATTTCTCATAACATACAAATCATTTATGTGATAGTAACTATTTTAAAATGAAGTTTACTCACTAAGAAATATGAATCATACTTTTGATGAGTGGGAAAAAAGCTTTTCTGGTTTCCAGAGCACAAATATTGGTCCTCCACCCGCATATGCACAAGTGTATCACGAGCAAGAAATGTTTTTTTTTTTTTATTAATTCCTTCATTCTTAACCATTTTATTGCCATGGTTTATATGCATCGCACGCTTACAAACTGAAGAAAATGGCTTTGTTACCCAGAGGCAACGAGCAACAGAGGGTTAACTCTGAACAACGAATGCCATTTTAGACAAACCTCTTTAACGACACACCAGCAGGACGTCTGCCTTTTTATGGCTCCTTTGAAGCTCTCCAGACAACTTAGTGTCAACTTATGAATCCAGTTAATAATACTTAGTAATTAGGCGACTGGGAAATACAAAGAGCTTTTCATAAATGTCCTTTTTATGAGGCAAAACCAGAGATTTGAGCATGTTTAATGACTTCTACAGTAAATAGTCTATTGCCTCCGTACACTGTGACAAATTCCCCAAAGCGTTCACTTTGAGAATGTCACATGGTCGTAAATTTTTGGTTCCACTTCATATCCTGCTTCAATGTAGTCCGCTACTTGTAATAATGGCAGTAACAGAAGCAATTTGTGAGCACAGATGTGTGAATGTTTGGGGAAACTGTGCCAAGAATTGAAGAGAGAGAAGCAGGTATGAGTATTACAAAGATATATGAGATTTTTTTTATAAATTTATGGATACCTCTGTGAAATATAACTCCACTGTAGACTCGAGTGAATCCGACATGCCGTATTTAAGCTGTGATTGTAAAACAACAATATCCAGAATCACGTTCTGAAGGGATGCTTGATTTTAGATTAACAATTTCCTGCGACACAGACACACGCATATTTGTTTAATCCGGTTTATGTGCTGCTCGATTCCATCCTGGATCCGAGCAGATCAAGAGGAAATTCGAGGGCGCGAGAGAGCTTCCACAAACCATCTGCGGCCATCTGCTCTCTGGTGAAACCTGACATAGCAACAGACCTCTAGTGGAGTGCAAATGTCAGTTACATTTGCCAGCGTGCCTATGATCTGAATTTCAGCGAGTATATGCTGTAATTAAATTAGAGGAGGAACTTCTGTGCATGGCTCTGAGGAACGTCTTGCACTTTTTGTGACTTCTGGGGCCTGAAGACAAATGATCATGGAGGCATGATGAAAAAAAAAAAAAAAAAGTGTCACTTTAATTTACAAGATAGAATAATCAAATAATGGTAAAATAGGCTTTGTTTGAGAGCTAAAGACATTTAGAGAAAGATATTCACACGCAGAACTAGCGGCCATTTACAAAATAGATTCATATACTGTAATGTTGTCACATCAAAAACGATTATTATTTTTCATCATGTCTCTGTGTATAGTAAGTCTAATTTGACATCCACAAACTGATGCATAATAGTTTATGATATAGACAGTTGTAATTTACAACTAATCAAAAAAACAAAAAACAAACAAAAAAAAACCTGCAATGCAATAATCAGTAGCACACTTTTCTTTACATTTATTTATTTATTTATTTATTTATTTATTTATTTATTTATTTGTCAAAATGTCACAGTATATTTTAGCACATTATGTATTAATCACTATAAATAAATTAAATAAAAAACATAGATTGATCATCACAATGCAATCATCAGTAACACGTTCATTCATTCATTCATTCATTCATTCACTCACTCACTCACTCACTCATTCATTTTGTCATCCTCTGCCACAGTATATTTTAGTAAATTATGTATTAATAATCACCATATATAAATTAAATAAAAAAGATTGATCATTGCAATGCAGTCTTCAGTAACACTTTAATTCATTCATTCACTCATTCATCATTTATTTAATTTTGCCTTATTTGACACATTTTTTTTTTTTTGCAAAAATGATGCATTAATCACCACATCTAAATTAAATATAAAATTATTAATACATATGCATACTAGTTTATGAGGTTGTAGAAGTTAGAACTACTCAAAAGTTTTTTTTTTCTTTAAAATAAATGGGAAAAAAATACATTTATTTATTTATGTAGTTATTTGTTTGTCTGTCTGTTCATGCATTTTTTATACAGTATGTAGCAAATATTAATTATGTATTAATCACCATACATAAATTTAATTTAAAAACATGGATTGATCATTGCAATGCAGTCATCAGTAGCACTTCATTCATTCATTCATCCATCCATTCATTCATTCTTTATGCAATTTAAAATAAGTGCAAAAAAACAAACAAAAAAAATGTAACATTTATTTATTAAGTTCATTATAGTTCTTGTTTGTTTGTTTGTTTAATTGATTGATTGATTGTCTGTCTGTCTGTCCATGCATTTTTCTTATATGACAACAATCTACAATAGCAAACATTAATTATGTATTAATCAGCATATATAAATTAAATTTAATATAATAATGTAGTATACATTAACATAATTTGATTAATTATCATGAAATGTAACTAATTCAAAAAAATGTTAAGTAATATTTTTGTTGATTGACATGTCTTATCGTGATTGCTGCTAAATACATTTTTAGTATTTTTTCCTAGATAACTTTTTGTTTTCCATGGAAGATGAGCAGACATGGATTTGGAATGAGTAAGTAATGAAAGAATACACAGTTTTAGGTGGACTATCCCTTTAAGCCTCTTTTGTCTCCTCTCAAGGTGAGTGTTTGAGTTTCCATCAGTGTGTCTGGGGGGTGTGCTGGGGCCTCTTGTCGAGGGTCCCGCTGTTAGCAACACAAGAGCATTTAGTCATCGTAGACAGGCAGACAGCTGTGGTTGGGCACAAGGACCCTGTTGCTAGATTAATATCCCTTGCAAGATCGAGCTGCAGCCCCGGAGATGCTGGAAAGAAGAGCTGACTCGACTACATCAAGCCTGGAGCTGGATTTAGGGCCATTTTATTGATATATCACAAAAGTTTAAACTGCAATGAATTTTAAAAGACTGAACGTATAGATTTCTGCGGGCCCATATGAGCTGCTTTCAGCAGATAACTGTTGTGTTGCAGTATTTTTTGCCTTATCTATGCTTTGTGTAAATCGTGTGACAGCTTTAGCTTTGCACATGATTAGGATGTCAAGAGAGGCAGCACTTCCCCTGATCCTTTTTTACCGTACGACTGGAAAACTGGAGATTATTGAGACGTGAGGGTTTGTGAATTAAGGAAAATCTCAGTTTTATGTAATGCTTCAATTTTAAAGGAATAGTTGAAAATTGGCCATCCAAAATGTAGATGAGTTTGTTTCTTCATCGGAAAAGAAGTGGAGAATTTAGCGTTACTTGCTCATCTGTGTATCCTCTGCAGTAAATGGGTGCCTTCAGATTGAAAGTCCAAACGGTTGATAAAAACTTCACAATAATCATAGGGACCTATATTTCCGTGATGCGGAAAACATGGAAATCCAGTCATAAAAATGGAATTTGCCAAATTTTGGGTGGATATATCAAAAGTAGGTCAGTACACTTAAATGAAAACACGAAATGGACTAGTGTCTGTGAATATTAAGCTGCAAAATACAATTTGAATATGAATCCTGCATGTTCTGCGCGTCTCTGTGTGAATGAATGGCGCAGAAGTGCGGTTTTGTTTTTTACATAAATACTGAAGCGTGCGTGACGCTCGCAGTGTTTTCAGTCTCTGCTGCTTCAGTATATGAGTATAAGAACATATGAACGTAATCTAAGAGTCACTTCATGAGCATTTTACCTATCATATACATATCATACACAAACAGAAACCTCAAGGTCTTCACAGCAACCCGTCAAAATAAAAGTTCGATTTAACTTGAAGAAACTGTGATAAGAATATATTATTTAATGCAATGATCGTATTACTACTACTAATAAAAGTATTATTAAAACATTAAAGGAATATTTACCAGAAAATTGTTTACCAGAATTTAGCAGAAAAATCTAAATACACAACACAGTATTTCTGAAAAAAAGAAATAAATAAAATAATATTTTTATATAAAATCAATTAAATTGAGATGCTTTGGATTATTATTATTTAATGAGACCATTAAAAGGGAATCCAGAAAATGGTAACACTTTATGTTGAGTCCACTTTAGACATTCTACTAAAAGTAAGTAACTTTGCAACTACATGTCAACTAGCAGTCATTAGAGTATTAGTAGACTGTCTGTTTAATATCTTCTAACACTTTATTTTGATGGGTCCACAACATACAACATACTGAGTATTAGAAACTTTGCAAGTATGTCAACTTATTCTTCCAACCCTAAACCTACCCTACTGAGAGTTAGTAGACATGTAGTTTCAAATTAATGAGAATTAGTTGACATGTAGTTGACATGTATTTACAAAGTTACTTATAGTTAGTAGAATGTCTAAAGTGGACTATCGAAATAAAGTGTAACCCATAAAATTAATGAAAAACAGAATTTAGTAAAAATAAAATTGAATTTGATGGGAAACATGAAAAATTTCATAGGGCCTTAAAAATGTCATTTTTGTTAAACTTTTAATAAATTGCTGTTTAATATTGTAAGTGTCATGATTTCAAATAATTAGACATGCTTTTTGATGAATACAATTTAATTTAAACATTAAAACAGAGTCTAGAAAAATTAGAACAGAAAAAAAATGGAATTTGGAGAAAAAAAAAAGGAATTTGGAAAAAAAAAATGGAATTTGGGAAAAAATAAATCAGATTTCATAGGGGCCTACAATAATCCACATGACTCCAGTCTGTCAGTTAATGAATTGTGAAGCAAAAAGCTGTGTGTTTGTAAGAAACAAATCCATCATTATGATGGTTTTAATTTCAAACTGTTGGCTCCTGCTAAAAAGTCCTCTCTCCATAATATTGCTTTATCCAATGAAAATGATATCTCATCTGAATCAGGAGAGAAATATGAACAGATCAAGCACTGTTTACATGCAACAGCTATTTGGGAGTTGTATGGATTACTTATGAATTATTGTGATGTTTTTATCAGCTGTTTGGACTCTCATTCTGACGGCACCCATTCACTGCAGAGGATCCATTGGTGAGCAAGTGATGTAATGCTATGTATCTCCAAATCTGTCCCAATGAAGACAAAAACTCAACATGTTCTTGGATGGTCAGAGGGTGAGTACATTTCCATTTGCATTTGTAAAGTAAGCTTTCATTTTTGGATGAACTGTCCCTTTAAGTGTGATTTTACTACTTTAAAAAATCAGATGTGTCACAATGCACAATCACCAAAACAGTACTCTCTAAATCCATATTTACCTTTTCTCTCTCTACTTCAACCTCCTTACAGCACTTGTTTTGAGCCTCTTGGGGGAAGCAGAGTAATTGTTTTACAAACAGTCATTCCAGAGTTCAGTGGAGATACAGTTCAGGTCACGTTCATGAATGTGGACCCTCTTTAGAAACAGCAGTTTTTACACCCATATTCTATTAAATATTATAGTTTTACCCTTGTTCATAGTTTTTGATCTGCCTATATTTTCATTTTCTGCAGGGTTTTTTGTAGAGTATTTCCACTTAACCCACTTTGAAAAACATGATCTATTGGACCAAGTTCTTGCAGTAGCATTGTCCTACATGACTGATTCTGTAGACGTTGCCAAGAACACACTCCTTTATCTCAGCCCATATTGGCCTTATGTTTACCCTCCCAATCAATCTGAAATTCTTTTGTTAGGAAAATTGCATTTCCCCTAATTCAATTGCATTCAATTTCATCAAGCGTTTTTAGGCCAAAGGTATACATTCCACTTCTTTAAATCAATGATGTAAGAGGAAAGGTTAGAGCTAAAGAGGAAATAGTAAAAACACTCAAAGCCACTACATGATGAATAATCAAAAAGGCCACTCGAATGGAATAAAGGACTTGCATTTCAAAACATGAAGGTTTATAGGTCTTTTTCAGGCAGAAATGGCTTTGGAGTAAACAAACTTGTTGTGTCCTTCATTATCGGCTATATGTGGTATAATATTCTATCTTTCAGCCATAAAGAATAAACAAACTACTTGAGTTGTTAATTATCAAACGATGATGACCAGTGAATAATTTAGGCCTTTTTTCCACAATGATGAGCTACAAATGTAAATTGTGTAAAGATGATAAATCATTTTCAAATAATAAATAAAGTTTTATGTTTTTTATATAAACATAAGTAAATCATTGGTTTTCTTTTCTTTAAGTGTTTAAGTTGGAGACTTCCTGCCCTTGACCTCTAAGGTCTTCACGTTATTTCACTTCCAGCGGATAATTAAGCTTAATCAATATCAGCAGAGCGAAAAACAGGAAGTGTGCCATTATATTAAACACCATCAGCGAGATGGAGAACGTCATGGCGCTTAATCATCTCTGGCTGCATCTGTTTCAGATAACGCCACATGTATTGATCTGTGTCTGGTGTCCACTGCGAAGCCGTGCAAAATTAATCAGAATCAAAATCAATGCAAAACAAGCTTGCACGGTGGGTAATGATAAATGGAGCAGTCTTTGAAAGCATCATAAAGAACTCATGAACCATCAAAAAAATAAACAACTAAATATCACCGCCTAGCCTCGGCAGCTGATGAGATCGTTGAGCAATTAAATTCAATCAATAACTCCACTGGGCAAACAGGAAGTGAGCTATACTTTGAACATCATCACTGAACATCTGAAAAAAAGGGATCACGAGTCTAATAATTATTTCAAGCTTCATTTGACCTCATCCAACACCATGTTTATTGATTTGTCAACATAACGTTTTGTACAGTCATGCAAAGACCAGTTACTCTGCTTACATGATGCATAACTTTCATAAATATCAATAGTCTCATTTGTTCAATTCTCTTCTAAAATAATTAGCTTCACACTTCAGAGCTCCAAACTGCAAAAAATGGCCACCAATGCAAACTATGACAGTAATTTAAGGTCGAATTGCTATTGGCAGCAGTTGCGAAAACCATAATATGCGGTTTTGTCAGATATTTTGTTCATCTCGCGTGCGCCAGTGTTCCAAACAGCGCGGGGTGTGGTTGTTCGCAAACAAATGACTCCTATGAATTGGGAGTCAATCAAATGATTCACTAAATTCGCTCGCAAGTTAGGGCTGAATATCTGAATGATATTCAGTGATTCAAACTTGTTACTGAGTTGGCAAATGTCTCCCTCCCGGGACTGCAAATCGTTTTTTCAGGTATATTCGAAATTAACTGTTCATTCACGATTGGATTTTCACAAAATAGTTTTGTTGTCTGGTTTGCGAACAAATCACTCGTATGAACTGTGTTTTTTATTTAGCCAATCAAAATGATTCACTAAACTCAAACTCACTCGTAGGTTAGCAGTTTGTTTGAATGAGAGTCCCAAATGATGCAATATACACTATGCACTTATACACTATGTACTTATGCACTATGTACTCAACCATGTAGTGTATGAATTTTATAAGGTTTTTTTGACATTAATAATCGGATAGCCCCGCCCCCTTCACAACTTAATTAAACCTGCAACAGTTGAGTGCATGAAGTTTCCAACATTCCACACTCCATTTTTTTTGGTTATTTAAGTGCATCGTCTGAGTGAAAGTGCACTTTTTCTTTTTAGAAATTTTCAGTGTCAGTTTCAGGGGTCAACTGTAACATGTCTAGTCTGTGTTCATTGTGTTTTTCAGTTCTGCCAGCCTGTGACCTAGTTTTCCTGAGTTACCCTGATTAGTTCATTCGTTTCCACCTGTGTTTAACAATTATCTTGTTTGTCTCTGTTCATTTAAGCCCTGTGTTCTCCTCAGTTCCTTTGTCCTGTATTACATATGTTTCATGTTGGTTGTGCTGCGTTTTCTGAGTTTCTCCTTTGGATTTATTAAAAGACTGTTATTTGAAGTTCTCTGTCATCGTGTGCTCATTACAGCACCAACACCGTTACATTGACTCCCTCCCTGGATTATTTATTTATTTTTAACAAATTAAAGCTAAATGTTCACAACATAGTTTTGTTGTCTTGTGTGCACTAGTGTTCCAAACATATTGGGATTATGAACTCTTTTTATTATTATTATTATTATTATTATTCAGTCAAAATGCTTCACTAAATTTGAGCTGTAAATAATTATTTATAATAATAACAGTTTAGCACTGTCCAGTTGTAACATTGGATTGATTTATAGGATTTTTTCAATTTTAGGAGCCAATGGTTACTTAGTACTGTAGCCTTTTTTCTGTAGCTCTGTGCTTGCTTTTGCTCACTTAGGGTTGAGATTTGAACAAACCCCTAACCCTAAGTATTGAACTTTGACATGTAACTCATCCCACACAATGTTCATGCTACAGACATGATGATGACTGAAGAGATGTGCTGTTACTTCAAGTAATTTTTGCCTGGCGGATGATAAAATGGGAGAAAGAAATCCCACTGACTTACAGTGAATGAGGAATTCAAGTCAAAATATCAAAGCTTCTTGGGGGTGGACTATTTTGACTTGGGCCAGCATGCAACCATCCAGAACACCTTAGCAACCGCATGGCATTGCTCCGGCAACCGCCCACAGCAGCCTAGCAGCATGCCAGAACCACACACTTTTTCTTCTGTAAAACTTTGTTAGTTGTTTTGGAATGTAAGCACACCTCTTTCTATAATACATAATGCATTATACTGCATACATAATACATCATATAATACATAATTGACATCTTGCTTTTTATAATGCATACGTATACAGAGATATTTTAAAACATGTTATTCAATTCAATCAATTTATTCATCTAATGTAATTCATCTGAAATAACATATATATATATATATAAATATATATAAATATACAATATACAAATACTGCTCCGGGTGTGTGTTCACGGTGTGTGTGTGTGTGTGTGTGTGTTCACTGCTGTGTGTGTGCACTTTGGATGGGTTAAATGCAGAGCACAAATTCCGAGTATGGGTTACCATACTTGGCCGTATGTCACGTCACTTTCACTTTCACTTCACTTTCATATAACAAAAAAATGTTAGTTTTTTTTATATTTACAAATAAATTACATATAAATAGATTAATTACAAACATACTTTAAATTACATGCATACAACCTTTTCAGAACAGACCTAATGAATTCATCTATGCTGAATAAAAGTATTAATAAAAAAAATTCTTATTAAATTGTTCAGTCAGACTCTCATTCTTACATTTCAACCTAAATCATGTATTATGTTGCCATTTCTTATAAAATTATCACACAAAGCCAGTTTTTATTCACATTTGATGCTAGGTAAATGAACTGACTCATGGTTAATGTATGGTATTGAAGTTTTTGGAGCAAATCATAATATGATATAGAAAGTAACCTGTGATCGTTTCCATTTTCAAGACTGGCATTCAGAAATGTTTATGAGGTAATCAACTTTTTCATCTCAATGAAATGATAATAGTTCATGAACCATCTAAGGTTTTCATAGGGAACAGCTAAATGTCAGCGTCCACTTGATATGATATCCACACTATAACACTATCAATTCTACCAGGGTTGAGAAATCCCATCAGAAAAGCCATCTCCACAGAGCAGAGCCCCCCCTTTCCTCACAGCGGCTTGTGAAAAACACTCAGCTGGTATTGGATTAAGGAAAGCAGCCAAAACGTCAGTGAACAAACCCCAGCACCTCTTGAAAGGATTACATCTATTGACATTTTGACATTTGTATACACAAATTATATCCACGTTTTGGAGAATTGAGATGTCTGTCTGGCTGCCAAAAAGAGTGGAGAGGGAGGACCTGTTTCAGTCTTGACTGACAGGAGACAAGTTTCCCCCAGTGACATGATAGATTGGCAATTGAACTCAAAGTCAAGTCAAAATGATGTGTGAATTTATCTTTCACAAGTTTAATCTCACAACAGACCACAAAAAAGAAAGAAAGAAAGAAAGAAAGAAAGAAAGAAAGAAAGAAAGAAAGAAAGAAAGAAAGAAAAAGAAAACAATAAATAAATAAATAAATAAATAAATAAATAAACTATAAGTTTATTATATTTTATATAATTGTTTATTTGTTTATTTTTTACTCATTATGTTTAAATAAATAAATAAATATAAATAATTTTAAAAAGTGTTAAAATGTTTCATGCCTAATCATGTATGTGTGTGTGTGTGTGTGTGTGTGTGTGTGTGTGTGTGTTTGTTTGTTTATTTATTTATTTATTATAAATAAATACATGAATAAATAAATAAAAACTATATAAATAAATATATTACATGGAATCAGGAATGAAATATGTGTTTATTTATTTTTTGTTTTTATTTACTCATTGTGTTTTCATAAATAAATACATAAATAAATAAATAAATAAATATTTTCCATGCCTAATCCCGTATCGTATCTCCATCATTATTCTTGTATAAAGCCTGCTGTTTGTGCACTTTGATTATTTCCCATGATGCCTTGTTTTCTATGTGCTTCTCTTTTCTAGATTTTTTTGGTCTGGGCCACAGCTGTCTCCACAGCTGAAAAGACGGTCCCCAGCTGCAAAAACTGTTATGATTCCATGTGGTGCAATATGTTTGATTCATCCCAAGAAAACAAGCACATTATTTACTAATTCATTGTCCAGTTCAGCATATTTCTAGGTGAGATGCCATATGTGAAATTTTGGAGGTGAGCAAGCAGAACTTTGCCATGTAGCTTCCCCCTTTGTTTTCCCCAAAGGATCTGCATTATTTATTCACACATCTCAAAACTCTGGGCCAGGGGTCATATCATAACCTTTTCCATATGTTCACTGCTGACCATGACACATACAGTATAAGGAAGCAACAACAGCCTTATGCGGCATGCTCTCGAATATTTAAGCAACATTAAAAAATAACCTCTGTTATATGATTGATATGTATGCATATGCTGTGTTATGAATAGTTATTTGTTCTATTTACATTTCTAACTGCATACTCCAGACACTATCTTGCCCGTAAACATTTCACACCACTGTGTGCACAAGATAAACAGCATCTGCAAAGTAAACAGATATAGAGGTAGATATATTTTGTTAGTCTCTTGAGAGATGAATACATGTGACAGCAGACACCAGCAATATATTTGAAAATCATAGCTCAGTGCAGTCAAGTTAACTCAACGGGGATATGGGGGCTAGTTGTCACAAGGACTGTATTTGATGACCAGGTTTTGAGTCAAGAATCCAGTTACACACACACACACAGACAGTGCTGGGTAAATTACAATTTAAATCTATCTATCTATCTATCTATCTATCTATCTATCTATCTATCTATCTATCTATCTATCTATCTATCTATCTATCTATCTATCTATCTATCTATCTCAAATCAGTGTCGGTATGGGATTCCCAAAGTGACAACATGCCCTGTTATACTCAAAAGGTCAACATTTGTTCAGTAATCTTGTATTTACAGTATATTTTTGAAAGAGCTGTTTGGAGAAATGCCAGACAGGGTAAGTTTACTTTTCTTTAGACAAAATAACCTAAATAGTGTGTGCATGGCAATTTTAAAAAGATGGCAGTACAGAATAAAAACTCTTACTTCAGCATTTCAGTCTTCAATTCATTCCTCCTAGTTTCTTATTTAAAATGAAGTCAAGTTTCAGCAAGTATATGCTAAATTATATTTTTAAATGCAAACAAATACCACACTCTAATGAACTATATTCCTCAGTATAATATTTTTTTTTATGATAATTATTAATAATTAAACTGTTGTCTTACTTGGCGTCATGAGTGTGTAACTGGATTCTTGACTCAAAACCTGTTTAATCAAACAAAAACACTTTTAAAAAGTCTTCCAACATGCTGTGCATCTCCGGGAGGGTTCTTTTGAAAACCGATGGATCAGACAAAGACTTTAAAAACAAGCAACAGCTTGGATTCAGCTTGTATGAATATGTTACTAAAAGAAAAGAAAGAAAGAAAAAAATCAAGATTTAAATAGCTTAACATAATTCAATCCCAATTTCTTTGCTATTCCCCAGCCTGCAACAATTATGCAAATGAAGTTTTCACTGTTGTAAAGAAACAAGCAAACTGAAAAGAAAAGTATGCAATCTTTGCCTTATTCCATTTTTGCCTATTAAACCAATCAGGATGAACGTCACACCGGCTCCAAGAGCCACGTGAGAGAGAAGATGACTAACTGCACTTCATACATTACATTACATGACTCTGAGCGGGGCATTTATTGCCTTCGTGGCGACAGAATTCACTGGCCGACATGCATCGACTGCATTTACCAGATGGCACGGAATTCACTCCGAGGGGGCCATAAAAGTCGATATATTTCAGAGGGAATATCAAAGCATGTCTGATCTATTCTTCATCGCAAAGCATTGAATCAGCACCTTCCCCTGTGCTTATTATGGGCGGTGAAGTGAGGAAGAGATTTCCATGATAGGCTGCTGGAAAGACATAAATGAATAAGAGAATAAAGTGATTTGCCCAGAGCTCTTGCGAGTTTAATTTGCATGAGTAGTGTATTTTGTTTGTCTCCCCCAAGCGTGATAGATTACACCATGGACTCTGACGGAATTAAATGCATCAGCTAATTAGTTTTCTACGGTCAGTGCCATAAGGGTACTAGACCCAGCCGTGAGCTCCTGGAGCTACACGCCATGCTAGCATCCAATAACATTACAGGTGAAAACAAACAATGGCTGCATCCGAATTTGCATATTTCAATACTATATAGCAGGTAAAAAACAGTATGTAAACGTGTGTTCAAATTCACTTTATCCACCTCATTTTACCCATTAAGAGTGGACGTGGCCATTTGTAAATTTTATGGGTCTCGTTCCTGGTGTCATCCGCTTACATCTATTTTTTTAGCAGTGCAAAACAACTCGTTTGTAAACTAGTGTGTCTTACCTTATTATTTTAATGTATTATCTTAATTATGAACACATTGGTTTGTAGTGTAAACAGTTTTACCTTTAGCCCACTGCACTTGTTATTCTTATCGTTATTTCCCTAACCGGAAGTCTCGCACATTCACAGAAAACGGCTTACTTCCACATTGAAAAATAAGGTGGATTTATAAAAGTACTCGTATTACTTAATACTTCTGGCTAGAATGCACTTCCAAAGGACACTTTATGATCAAATGGGGCCACAGGATAGGATTTGTGACAGTGACAGTAAAGCAATAGGTCACATGACAATGATTACATTCTACACAATTCATACAATATAGAACATACTTTTTTAAAAGTCGCAAAGTAACTTATTCAAATCAAGTGCCTACTTCAGACCCAGCCACTGACTGTTTTCGGGAATGCTTAAAACTACAGCTCTGCCTTGTGCTGGAAGAAATGAAGCAAGACTGAGTCAACTGAACCAATTGGTTCGCAATGATTCACTGTTTCAGAGCGTTTGAAACTTCGCACATTGAGGACATCTGCTGGTTACAGCTATGGAAGTATATAAGGAAAGGAAAGGACGTACATGTAGCCAAGTATGATTACCCATACTCAGAATTTTTTACCTATCCAAGTGCACACACACAGTAAGTAGTGAAAACACATGCAGCAGTGGGCAGCAAATTTCTTTTCTTTTTTTATTGGAAGTATCTGTTGTTTCTATTTCTTCTTCACTTGTTTTTTTCAGAAATTCTGTACAGAAGATGTGTACTAGCGCCCCCTACCATATAACAATGAAAACACGGATTCTAGGAGCACAATAGCGCAAATATAATTAGACTTTTTCTAAGTATGTCAAGTGTACTTAAATGTAATTTTAAGTATATTTCTGAGAAGTACATAAAAAGTAAACTAAAAGTATACTTTCCTATTTTTAGTTTAAAAGAAGTATACTAATACCACACTTGAACTACAATAATACCAAATTACTACTTAATACCAAACTTCTTTTTGGTAAGGGACGTCCAATGTACAGTAGCCAAAATTCTGTTTTAATGAAGAAATTGAATAATCGATTTCAAGTGATCCAGCAAACAAATGCAACCCAGGCTCATTTGAAATATGTGCTTCTAAAAACTATGCTTTTCTATACATTTCTGCAACACCATTATTATGTACCTTACTGTACGTTTCGCGGAAGTTTCAAAGGGAAATGTCCAGCGAGTGGCGCTAAAATGCAAGTTCAATACGATACCCTGGCACATATTTGTTGTGTTGATATAGACACCTATTGCTGTGTTTGTGTTGGTTCAGGGATGTATTGTGGTGGTTCATAATTCAAATATCCAAGGAGTGTCGCTAAAAGTTCATTCTCTATCGTGTTGGAAATATCCCCTACACCAAGCCCAACCCTAAACCTACCCGATAGTGTTAACAAATACAAAAGTGATATAAAAATGCATTTGTTGATGCAGCCATGCTATTTTAACTTCCTTATGCAGATTTGAGCTGTTTTGTTGAACCATAGTTTCATAGGGTTCGTACCGGAACTCTTCAATTGCAACGCTGTATCGCGCAAGCTACCGAGCAAACCTACTGAATTAGAAAACTCATGCATAGAAATCTGGTTATGTAACGACGCTTTCAAAAGTATAAGTTGTAGCAGCATGTTAAAATGTTTTTTTTTTTTTTTGGCCTATTCCTCAAGTAATTATGTGAAAATTAGGCTTTATTAATCAAAACTGTGGACCTGCAAATATACTTTGTATGAAAAGGAATATAAGTTGTTGGAGTTTTACTGCCTCTAGTGTTCATTTCAACTGGAAACTGCAGCAATTCGTATGTATAGGTACGCTTTTTTTTTGAGTTTCAGTGTATGAGGCACTTATTTCCAATGAGCCTATGTTAAACAAATGACTCTTATGAGCTGGTTCTTTTAATGAAACGTTCAAAAAAGAATCATAAACTGGAATCGGTGTGATATCACATGAATCCTTCACTGAATGACCCGAGTGAGCAGCCTGTTACTTGTAGTGATGTTATTTTAAAAATTAAGTAAGTTTTGTATACTTAAATTTTGTGAACCCTACATCATGGTTTTGTGGAAATGACAATTAGCTAAACCCTGCTGTCACATTTTCTTACTGCTGCTGTCAATCACGGACCGAGCACTCTGTGAATTACAGAGATCATTAGGCTATAACTGGAGTAAACATGTTTTATGTGCAGTAAAATAATTGTCAAAAAGATTTGAGATGTACGGTTTGATTTGAAAATTATCATATGAGTTTTTCAGTATGTTTTTACTTTTTTGTATTTTTTAAATAGTTTTTTTTTTTTTTTCCATAGGCTATATGGTGTTGACCACCAAAAATACCTCGGCGTCAGTCATTTAGCTAACAAAGCATTAAAATGCAGAAGCATCCAGAAACACTAGACCTAAATAAACAAAAGAAAAACAACAAGAAAGCTTGAAATTATAACGACCAAACAATGAGCAGATGTTTGAGCTATGATATTATATCCGCAAAGAACGTAAACCACAGTCAAATGAAGGGCAACTTCAGGCATTTTAAAGTATGAAAAATACAAAGCTGCCACATTAAAACTGACTGATTTATTCATTTACTTTCAGAAAATACAGCTCTGGGTCCTCTATTATTCATGTGCACAGATCTCAAAGATCTGCACAGCGTCCTACTGTTTACATCTCTCAGACTGTGCAGATGAGAGGGGTAATTGAAATATAGCACTCTCTTAACCCATATTATTAATAAGGATCTAAGGCGTTAGCAAGCTGGACATTGAAATAATGAATGTTCCCGTGTTCTCCCGTATGCTGGAGTTCTGCACTGAAGGAGATAAAGTGCTTGTTTGCAGTGGGGAATCCTGTTATCAATTCATATGCGTCTTCTCTCAGGTGGAAATGATGTTTTTAGGGAGTAGGTATGTTCTCTGAGCAGATGAAGGGATTATAGCGCCGGGAGGCCTTGCTGATCCAGACAGACATGTGTTACATTAATATCATGCTTATGCAGCTGAGATATATACCAGCACATCTGCACCTGCTTCCATAATAATGGGAAGTTTGTACAAACCAAAAAGAATCCACAGTTGTAGACTCTTTAATATTTTATTTTATTTTTAGTTTGGTTTAATTCTCCTGCTTTAAGTCACAGTCCTGGTCACTCTTTGTCATATGGACAATCAGTAATTATACTGACAAACAGAACTTGCTTAATCATGATTAGGCCTCTCCGAAAAAATTATAACTTACAATTCAGTAAGTGAGTCAAATAAACACTGTTGGATACAGTTCTGTGATGGAATCAGATTTGTAAGAGACTGATTCAAAATGCTCATTTGTTTTTGGAACGATTCATAAAAACCACCAAGTCATTTGTTCTGGAGTCAGTAGACTACTGGTCGAGCTGTGTGTTTTTCCTTCACTAACCATACCAGGGAGTCATTTGTTCTGGAATCAGACTACACTTTCATTGTATGTTTTGATTCGTTAAAAGAACCTAGTCTCAGCCTCAGACCGTTGGCTGAACGTCTGATGCCTATGGCACACAAAATTGGAAACACTTCAGGAGTTTTGAAGTCGTCATCGAATATGACACAACACAAAACAAAACGTGATTGGTTGCCTTACTTGTAATTCATATCAAATACTATAGAATACCCAAGACATGTCACTTGTATAGTTTTGAATGGGGAAAAATGCAGTGCTCAATATGGCCGCTCTATCGAACGAAGCCCCGCCTTCTGAGTAAAAGAACCAATCCCTAATCCCACATTGGTTGGTCTAGCCTGATAAATAAGCTTTTTAACGCTATTTGAGCAAAATAAACAACATTTATGATACAGTTGTTGTCAGATTTCATTTGTGATTTCAAATATGAAATTTAATCATTAGCTTGGCGAACTGTTTTAGAGAATTTGATGCTTTCCCATTCAAAGATATAGGAGCTGCACTTGCGTGCCCGAGAGGTGTTTAAATGATGGCCGCCGAGTGACATGTCTTGCCTTAAAGGGCCTTCCCTTATGAAAATTAACCATGGTTTTACTACAAATTCAACCAAAAACCATGGTTACTATAGTTGAACCATGGTAACAACAAATTAACCATGGTTTTGCTACACTAACCATAGTTTAACCATGGTATATGTAGTAAAACTGTGGTTATACAAATGGTAATCAATACGCCCCCCAAAAAACACGGTTACTACACTTTTACTACAATAAAACCATGGTTAACTTTCTTAAGGGTTTGTTCGTATGGCATCGTGGACGGGCTTTGGCCATTCAAAGCGGCCAAGGTTCCCAGACTTTCTGCCATCAGTCTGAATGTCTGGCTATGTGAGACTGAAAGAATCAGTTCATGATGAATCATTTGTTTTGGAATCAGACTACACTTTCACTGTGTGTTTTTGATTAATTAAAAAGAACCAGTATATAAGAGTTATTAGTTTTGGAATCAGACCACACTTTTGCTGTATTTTTTGATTCACTAAAAGAACCGGCTCATGAGTCAAACATTCGTGAAACGTACTACACTTACTAATTTGTAAAAAGTAAGACAAACACAGAGTTCTGGCATGAAACTCTAGATGGCGCAGTCTGATAGGTCTAACGCAATCTGACCTAATGACATCATTATCACATGGCACAGTTGATTGGTTCTCTCCTGTATCGGTAGCCAATAAGCTCTCTGCTCAACATTCAAATATATGACTAGTGTTTGTTGTAGCAGTTCGCTGTGTGCTTCAGTAACCCTCCACCTTCCCCAGCTCCACCTGTAAAGATCTGCTACGAGGTGATACATGTATGCTATGGGGGGTTATTTCATGTATGTTATATTTGCAGCAGCAGTATTTCTTACATGCTAACAGCAGCATGTTGTGGACATATTGGCAGTAGCAGTGTAGCAGATCTATTCCGCCAAGACCAAATACATTAACATTGTCATGTACATTACCATGCCAATCCCTCTGAGAGTTGTCATGACAGAACTAAAGTTTGTGAGGGCAACATAAGAGATTACCTTTATTTTGCAGTAAAAAGTCTTAAAATTTCAGACAGCAAACTCGCATGCAGTGGGGGACTGAAAAAGCTAAATGTGTACGGTTGTTGTCAGATTTTATTACTCATGTGAAATTGTTGAAACCTAATCTTGACAAAAAATTTTTAGAAATTTGGTCTTTTCTCATAAAAGTCAATGAGAGCAACTGCTTTATAGCTACCAAAAATAGCTGTGTGGGGATCCTACAAAGATGGCTACTGAGCAAATAAATCAGAGTGAATGAACCAGTGGTTCGCTTATAAAGGTTCTTGAATGAATCAAAGTTTTTGAACAAATCGGTTGACTGAATGATTCAATGATTAAACACAGACACCTCTCGCCACCTAATGGTGAAATGTTGTAACCTGCACACCAATACTGCACAGACTGACAGCCTGTCAGTCAACAAAAGTTATGGGAGGAAAAGTTATTTCTGGCAATACCAAAAAAAGCTATATTGAAATTGGTTTGTGGTTTGGTTCACGCTGTGTTAGAAGTCACCCAACAGCAGCACAAAGCAAAGAGCTCTCAGAGCGACCGTGATAGGCAGTGATGATGTCTGCCATCTCTCCAGGGAGGGCAGAGGGAGAAAGCGTTCGTCCAACATGGCTCGAATTAGCATAAAACATCCTACAGGTGGCTCCTCTAGGGCTTCTGTGAACTTTACTTTGCCTGTTTCGTGCGCTTCCCTGGAGAACCGGTCCACAGGAATGTCTGTGGGAGGCTGTATGCGTGCAGTTCGGCTCTAAAAAGGTAGACAGAGGGAAAAAAACAGACAGGTGTGATGGCTTTGATGAGTCATTTTACACCTTTGCACAGTCTGGGATAAAGAGCACAAAAGCCCCAAAATATTACTGAGCTGTACGCTGTGAGCTGTCAATGTCTCAAGATGCTTAGATGAGACTGCCAGCAGATGTGACAGGATAGAAAGGACAGCCCTTAATTGCAGTAACTCAATATATCATCGCTGTGTACGCAGAGCCAATATGTTCCTCAATTGATAATTAATCAGAAATTAATTAGAAAGCTATTAGCAAATATGCAAATGCAGTTGGATTTGTTGGTATGGAAAAATGTAAATGTACATCTGTTTACATTTTACATCTTACATCTATTTTAAACGTGAATCTGTGTATTTGTAACTTTGAAAATTGATTTTTTTTTTACTGTTACGTTTAACTAAATGTTTAAACATGAACTAGATAAGTTGTTTGTCAAGTGATTTATTTATTTATTTTTAATTTTTAAAGTTATATACATTTGATTCCTTCATTTTATTCTTAAAATGCACTCAAAGTCTTCCATATGCAGCAACAGAGGAAAAATAAAAAGGTTTATGATTTTTTTTAAATGTGCTTTGGGTTGTTGTCCTATTGCATGACCCAACCCATGTTATTTTCACTATTTATATACTATTATATTATTTATTCATATTTTGAATTAGCCTTTTTTCAGTTTTAATTTTAATTTTAGTAATTTTTTACTAAAATGTTTTACAAAAGTAAAACATTTTAGTAAAAAATTACTAAAATTAAAATTAAAACTGAAAAAATTAAAACTGAAAAAAGGCTAATTGTTTATATATTGTTTATATATATATATATATATATATATATATATATATATATATATATATATATATATATATACATACTATATTTACTTATTTATTTCTATTTTAGTTTTAGTTTTAGTAGTTTTAGAACTTCATATATATACTGTTTTTCCCCTAAAAGTTTATTTATATTTTTTTCTATATTTTATTGTATTTGTATATTATTCTATTTCAGCTTTTTTTAATATATAAAGACAACTATTTTTAAATAGTATATATAGTTTTAGTTATATATATATATATATATATATAATATATATATATATATATATATATATATATATATATATATATATATATATATATATATATATATATATATATATATATATATATATATATATATATATATATATATATATATATATATATATATATATATATATATATATATATATATATATATATATATATATATATATATATATATATATATATATATATATATATATATATATAAAAAGTAAAACATTTTAGTAAAAAATTACTAAAATTAAAATTAAAACTGAAAAAATTAAAACTGAAAAAAGGCTAATTGTTTATTATTGTTTATATATATATATATATATATATATATATATATATATATATATATATATACATACTTTTATTTAGCTTCAATTTATTTCTATTTCAGTTTTAGTTTTAGTAGTTTTAGAACTTCAACTTCAGCTTACTGTTTTTCCCCTAAAAGTTTATTTATATTTTTTTTCTTATTTTATTGTATTTTATATTATTCTATTTCAGCTTTTTTTAAATTAAAGACAACTATTTTTAAATAGTATTATAGTTTTAGTTATCAATACCAGCACTGTCTGGCCCAATCTCTCTTGAGCTTTGGAGGACAGGTTTTCTTTTCCTGCAAAATGTCTTGATAAACTTTAGAATTCACTTCTTTTTTTTTTTTTTTGATGTTAGTAAGCTATCCAGTCCTTGAGGCAGCAAAACAGCCCCAAACCTTGATGGCCCCTCCACCATACCGTGTTGTGCCTTTCTTTTCTTCACACATAGCCTTATGTGTTTTTCCAAACAACTCTACCGGTTTCAACTTTCCAATGTTTTGCCAGTTGCTCTGTGTAATATCCAGGTGCTTTTTTTTGTTGACTTCAGACATGCAGAAATGTTCTCTTAGATGCCAGTGGCTCCATCCATGAACTTAATCCTTGTTTAGTGCAGTGGAGACCAGTCTGAAATGTTGATTTACTTCCATCTTTTTTTCACTGGCTGGAAGTTAGAACTAGTTTTATGACTAATTAATGCAAAAATCCAGGTAATCCAAAGGTTCACATACTTTTTCCCACAGCTGTACATTTTGTAAGTGTTTCAAGGGAATAAAACCCATGACCTTGGTTTTGCTTGCACCAAACTCTATACCAGCCAAACAACAAGAACATTTATTCATGAACTAGTATTCACACTGATAAATAATCTACTTGCTCAGACATAAAATATCCAACCAGATGCTTTCAAAGACCCGTGAAGATCACTTTGGACGGCCTTGCTCTTTAATGTTTGCTTTTCTGGTTCATGCTCTTTCCCAGATCACTTGTACTCTGAATGAGAGCTACACAGGAGCTGGGACACCATCCTGAGAGAGAAAACTCTGATGTGTGACTCTGAGAGTAAACAATTTCATTTATTGATAAAAACTAAAACACTCCCGACTATGTTTAAAGTGACTCCCGCAGACATCAAGAGACGAACCGGCCCCACTGTGCCTCTCACGATCCCACAATTCCCAACTGTTTCCTCTCTAACCCATCTGGAATTTTTTCACCGTCTGTGACTGTTTAGCTCAACCGCTCCGGCTCTGTCTCGAATCACACCTACAAATTCAAAATAGCGATGTTTCCTCATATCTAATGGGTGAAGATTGAATTGCCCACACAAAGCAGTACAATAAAACATATCAGACAGTATCTGTGTGGTTCAGAGGAGATCTAACATATTCTAAATTACATTTACGGACTACTGGGAACAAAGCGTGTATCATAAATCTGCCAGATAAAACCACATCACGTACTGTACACACAGCTCCTGAATTTGAACTAGCAGTGTTATTATTTCTGTTGTTGATGCTATTATTTATTAAGTTTTTTATTAATGTTATTTATAGTAGATCTATATTTTTTGTTATCAGAACATTGCAGTAAACGTCTGTACTGTATCTTCTGTAATAATGCATTACCTGTGAGACTATTACAAGTATGTTTCATTTTAAAAGCCAGTGTTAAGGACCCCAGTAGTCTTATCCAAAGGGTCAAGGTTTCAGGTTTGATTATTAGCATGTTTTTTTTTTTTCAAAGTAATTGACAGTTTTATTCAATAAGAATGCATTGAATTGATCAAAGGTGTCAGTAAAGACATTTATAATATTACCAACGATTTCTATTTCAAATGAATGCTCTTCTTTTAAACTTTCTATTAGGTTTTGCACTAATCAGTTGTTCCACAAGGTGGCAACACTGCGGGCCATTGTTTCACAGAAGAAAATGAAACTAAAAAGAAGGAGCAATGACAACAACAAAATAGCAGCGACTGTAACAACAACAGATGGCTGCATTGACACATGCTTTTGTGAGGGGTTTATGAGATAGCTGCAACTTTAGTTAAAAAGACTTTTTTATCGGTCATAACTTCTGAAGAAAAATAGAGCAGATGCTGGACAAAGATGACGCTTTCTGAATGACTCTCAAATGGACTTTGGAAGGGCACACATACAGTACGATTGTGCGTGTATGCTAGCTTAGGCATAAAAAAACAGTTTTTTTATTATTGAGTCATTTACTTAAACAATTAGTTTAAATGGCTGATTCATTTAGAAACAAGCAAGGGAGTGGATCATTGAATCATTCACTCAAACGATTCATTCAGAAACAGATTCATTCAGGAACAAAACACTGCAGTTTCGCTCAGAGATGCACAAATGTTCTCATATGGCTTTGTTTGGAACTATTTCATGCATCATGGTACTCTCATGAATGGCAGTGGAGACTGACCCTGAAGAGACGAAATTGTTGAATAAAGTCGTTATTTTTGTTTTCTTTGCACACAAAAAGTATTATCGTAGTTTCATAACATCACAGTTGAACCACTGATGTCACATGGACTATTTTAGCAATGTCCTTACTACCTTTCTGGGCCTTGAACGTGGTAGTTGCATTGCTCACTATGCAGGGTCAGAAATCTCTTGGATTTCATCAAAAATATCTTAATTTGTGTTCTGAAGATGAACGAAGGTCTTACGGGTTTGGAACGATGTGAGGATGAGTAATTGATGACAGAATTTTCATTTTTGGACTATCCCTTTAACATCAAGTAAACTATGAGCGATATAAAGCATTATATGTTTCCAAAACCTCCAATAGCACTCTGTATACAGTAGCTGTTTTCAAACTCAACATTTTATTGCAGAATCAGGGGGCTTGATTAATTGCATTCATTTTTATCGTAATTAGCTAAATTAACATGTTAAATTCACAGCCCTACTTTCCCTCCCAAACTTTCAGTGGAATCAGTGCAAAAATAAACCTCTGGTTTTATTTCCCAGTCACAGCACACACCTGAGCTCCCCACTCTAGCATTTATCACAAAGATTCATTTTCCTTCTTGGTTGCAGCTCAGATTAATGAATGGGACCGAGGAGCAAAATTCACCTCTTAAACTGTGACCTTCAAACGTGCAGCCAAGTATCACTAGTTCCGGAGCTGCTTTACAAATGTGTACACCCGCACCCTAGCAAGTGTCATGTAAGAGTCATTATTTATTTATCGAGATCACAGCTGCACAAAAAATGTAGCCACTTTATGTAATTCTTTATTAACTATTTTCTTTATTGCAGAGACCACAAAGCAGCCCCCGATCGCCATTCACTTTCAGTGTATGGAAAAGAGCAGCATGGACATTCTGCTAAACATCTTTTTTGTGTTTTACAGAAGAAAGAAAGTCAAACGGCTTTGGAATGACTAAAGGTAAAATACAGGTCGCTAAAGCTGCTCATACTCTCTCAAAAACATTATTTATAGCTTCTGTGGTAATCTAAGCTACCGACCCGATACAGCTGATGCAACGGTAGCCAATTCTTTGCAGACTCCAGTTCCAAGACGCTCCTTAATCTGTTTGTTTATTAATAACATTGACCAAATATAGCTGGAGTACAGAAAAGACCACACTCCATCCCTCTTGTACTCCGGTTCAGAGGGAATAAAATGTGGGCTGACTTTTTTCCCCTCTTTCTTTTGAAGTGAAGCTTTCTGCCTACACTTTAAAAGCATTCGCTTTGACAAACAAGCCAGGAAACGCTTGTTCTGAGCAAACGCAGGGTCAGTACATTCTTGCTCAAGGTCAGCACATGAAGTGGAGGATTCAAATATTTTTTTTATGTGATTCAGACACTTGACGATATTTTTAATCGACCGTTGGCAGGTTCAGTGCAGATACATTTTATTTTAAACACTGATATGTCTGTATTATCTCAAGGTGTTTATGAAGGCCCTTTTTGTGTATTTCTATGAATATCCAGATATTTTTCGAAAACATACTCACCGTAAATAATGTTAGCAGCTCTTAAATAATGCTGATGGTGGTTTTATGCCTGGAAGTATTTGGAAGAGAGATCTGCTTCAGTTGGTTACATTAGGCTGAAAGCCAGGCCAGTCACTGCCATATTTGCTGACTGAAGTTAACAGAGCCTTTTTCAGAATAAAGAGTCCATCACTTTAAGTTTTTCTGACAGGTTGATGTAAGGGCAACAGATATTGCACTCCATCTCATCTACGAAGGTTTTCTGTCTCATGCCTGACTCAGTGCTAGTTTGACCGATAAGTGCCTGATCTGTTGTCGTAATCATTATCAAGTAAATGGGAAAGTCAGAGATTTTCCCTTAATTTAGACTTTTTTTGTAATAGAAAAAGAGTGGGGAAAAAATCTGTTTCCTGCTGCAAGTTATTTGTTAAGCTACTCAATTTAAAGCCCTCATTAGTGTACAAATCATTATTTTAACTCGTATCTTTTAATTGAATCGGTTTCTCAATGATTTGTTCACAAATCTGAATGAATTGGACTGGAAACTACTCAATTAGTTAAACTTTATGTCAAATTTCTAAGTCGAAAGCATGATGACAAACAACAGCTTTCTCTTTAAAACATGCAAACTTTTCAAGCAATGAATCACCTTTTTGAACCAGTTCATTTATGTGAACTGTCCAAATGAACTGATTTACCGAAGTGAATCTTTTCTCTCCACTGTTTCGAATGTAAAGCTGAACGTGCAATTACAGTCTAACATTAAAACAATAAGATTAGTTATAATCTTTTTTGTTTGGACTCTCATTCTGACGGCACCCATTCACGGCAGAGGATCCATTGTGAGCAAGTGATGTAATGCTACATTTCTCAAATTCTTAGATGGCCTGGGTAAACTTTCAGCAAATTTTAGTTTTGGCTGAATTATTCCTTTAATATAGTGGTGTAGCTACTTGTAATTAGTGACACCTCAAAAGTAAATGGAAACTAAAGAGTGGTAACCAAGGCAAAAATAAGCAATCTGAAGGTTGATTTTAAGGGTGACATTTCTAGGATCACACTCCAACTTGAGATAGAAATAAAGCTGAAAAGCAAGGCATTTTAGGAAAGCTTTCCTGGCGAGAGTGGTATGGCGTTTCTCTCAAGCAGATATGTATGTGTGCTGGAGGAGAGCAGTGCATTATGGGAGTAAAGCGTCTGGCATTCTGAACAGGCTGTGTGTGTGTGTGTGTGTGTGTGTGTGTGTGTCACTGTTTCCAGGGGAACAAGGACAAAATGCCCAACCTGATTCTGCCCCATCATCCTTGCCATGTAAGTTGGGTTTTGGATGAATTTTGTTAGTGTTGAAAAAGGCAAAACATTTTAACATCGCCACAGAAGGTGTAATCACAGGCTTTATATTGGTTTCCAATACCTCAATTATTTCTGCAAGTATGTAACCTGTTTGCTGCTGTTTGCATGCTGAATCAGTTTCATCTTTATGCTTGATTTCTGTTTTCCAATGGCAGGTTTGTGTTGTGAAACAAACATTCAAGGGAGACCCCATACCGAAGCGTCTTGCTGACAGCTGAACTGAAATAGCCCAGGCCCAGGAGACAGAACAGGTAGACAGTGGAAGCCTGTGGTGATCAAGGCAGACAGGGTCAGCGGGAAGCGGAGGAACAGGTCTGCCATGTCAGTGACTAAAGTGCTTGCTTGGCAGTGGGAGAAATATAAATTAAGCATGGCCCAAACAATTGCCACTCAATATATACTTCTGCACACAAGCACACAGACAAATGAGGCAAAATAAGATACTGTGCTAACTTGAGTGTGTCTCCTAACACAGTTTCGTACAATTTTGTACTTCTTGAGGTGTCGTTACATTTGGTGCCACCCACTGTGCATGTCAGACTTTGCATTTGATTATCTAAAATTAGATTTGCTCTGGGAAATGTACACTCTGGGGAAAAAAAAAAAATATATATATATATATATATATATATATATATATTGATGTGTTGTGAAGAATGAAGAGGTTAAAAATATAATATGATTTAAAAAACATATTAAAATGTTATTATAAAAATTAAAGATTGTATGTGTTCATTATGCCAGTAAATGTGTTTATTAAAATGTGTTCTTTATTGAAAATAGTGTATTCAAATCTGAAAAGCATATTTAAGTTTGGACATATTTGGATTAAAAAAAAAAGTTTTTGGATAAAAAAAAAAAAGTATAACATTTTGTACAAATTATAGAAATATTACATAAATTTGGATTATCTTATAATAGATTTGCTCAAGGAAATCCACACTGCGAAAGACGTGTTCTTTTTTTATTTTATTTAAAATATATATATATATATATATATATGTTTCATACATATAATATATATGTATATATAAATGAAAGAATTTATGTGTTTATTATTGCAGTAATTTATTGTACAACAACAACAACAACAACAATAATAATAATAATAATAATAATTAATAATTCTGTGTTTAAATGTGAAAAGTACATCTACTCTTTGGAAAGAAAGTAAAAAAAAAATAAAAATACCTAAATAAATAAAATAAAATAAAATAAAATAAATAAATAAATAAATAAATAAATAAATAAATAAATAAATAAATAAATAAACTTCCTTTTTCGGTCAGGGGGATATAAATTGTTTTTTGAATATTTTTTTTTTATAATTCTAATTATATAAAATACAAATGTTATTAATTGATTGATTGATTGCTTGTCATTAATAATAATGCATTCTTTTCAGTAGCTTTCGGCATTAAATTTGACAGATTTGCTCTCTGTGTCTGTGGCATACCATTTTCAACAATTTATGACCAAAATTTTGAACTTTAAGCAGAAACCTCAAGCTATTTAATACTAATAATGAGGACAGATTTTAAGTTATGGCAAGCACACATTTTAAGCAGAGTCAAGAATATAAATACAAACTAATTAAGGAAATGCACTCAGCTTATAAAAAGCCATGCAAACGTTCCCCTTCATTTGTATTTAAATGTACAAACACCCCATTTTTACCAGCGCATGGCCACTCCGTAAAAGCTAATGCAGGTATCATCCCGTCTGTTTCGAACAGAGCGACGAGGAATTGAACTGGAGACATTAAGGAGCACGTTCTCATACCTCCTGTGAAATAACTGCTCTGCTGCTCTTAATGAGTTGAGTGCTTTTTATTTTGGTTTTGTTCGGCAGGCTGCTAATTAAATTAAAATATGGAGATAACGGACAGAGAGTGGTAATTAAATTCGGGGTCCTTAAACGAAATCACATGAGTGACTATTTGCTAGAGGTACATTCAAGATTGAGTTAACACTGACTTCCTTAATTGTTTACGTAACAATTAAATTTCCCCCCATCACTGAACAGTAACAATAAATCTTTTGTAAAGCTATAAAGCCACTTACATACTCGCTGAAGTTAATGCTGGAGCATGATTGCTTTGCGCATTACTGATGACGCTTTTGTTACGGGTCGCAATTGCTAAGACTGGAAGATAACTCGTAATGAAAATATACTCCTCTTATACTATATTGCCTGTCCTCACTCAAAGTATGGCTCATACAGCTTTATGATTTATGTATCTGAGCAGTATTTGTATAGTCTAAATCAATGTAGCTTTAGACAACTCAAGGTGTCAAACTTTCAGCAGCCTTAATTTTATTTTAAATGATGCTGTTTGACACATTTCATCATATATGCTTGATAAGTTTCATTACAAACAGTGATGTTTGACATTTTTAATACTCCAAAGTCAATAAAGGTTTATTAGTTCATTATTTAAGTGTCAAATCCCAGCCCACAAGTGCTTTATTTTAAGATCTTTTTTGAGCTTTTCTTTCTCTCCATACTCTCCAAGTCTGAACTCCACATTGGTTAGATGTGTAAAAGCTCACCACAGTAATGAATAACTCAATACCCTGAGCTGAACCTCTCTCTGAATTAATGACAGCTATTGATTTTTTTTTTTTTTTTCCATGACTCTCACTCAATATTTTTTCTGGTTTTATTTTACAACGAACAAACAGTAATTTGTGGAAAATTATGATTTATAGGCAGGCAACTATTTTACCACCAAAATAACAATGTTGGTTGTCATATCACTGTCCTGCTGCTAGTGCTGTTGAAAATGAGTCCTGTGACTGAAATCACGAATGTGAGATGCCTAATTGATGACATGCATATTAAAATTATTGTTTTGATTATGTACATGCAAGAAAACCTTTGTAACTATGTGTAGTCAAAGGTTACTTTGCATATACGTAATTAAAATAAATATTATATTATATTATATTATATTATTCAAATACAATATGAAATATTTATTACACATTTTTTTTTATTTTGCTCAATATATAATAATAATAAAAACTGTTTCTTTCTCTCAATAGATATATACGCTCCTATATCTCAGTAGATACAAGACCTATATGTAATTATTATTATTATTATTATTATAACAAAGAACATGAAGAATAATGTTTAAAAATAAATACTACTACTAATAATAATAATAATAATTATTATTATTATTTATTTTTAAACCTTATTCTTCATGTTCTTTGTTCTTCGTCTTACTTTTTTACATAATATTATATTATATATCATATTATTTACAAATACAATGAATAGTGTGATATTTATAACATATAACATTTATTTATTCATTTATTTTCATGTTCGTACAGGCCTTTTGTTTCTCTGAAACCACAGGTTCTGTGTTGGCATTCTCTCTCATATCTCTTTTATGGATTAAAGAAAAAAATACTAATATTTTTTAAAAATGTTTTAAATGAAAATGATATAAAATGTAACAAAAAATAATATATAGATTTTTTTTTTTTTTTACATGAATGATCATGTGATTTTCATATGTATAATACAATTTTATTTATTTTTTTACATTATTTATTAATCCCTTTATTTTTTCTTCTTTAACCTTCTAAATCCTGAAATATGTGGGGTTTTTTCCAAGCTGAAATTTGCCTTAATGTATACAGTCAGCATGACGGGGGCATCAGATAAGCAGTCACATCATGAAAATGAGGCCGATAATTCAAGCTAAAAGACATTTCTTGCCCATCAGGTAATTCTCTGATTATGGGCTCCAGATTTTTATCGCCCTTCAGCAGCTCCAAAAAGTCATTTAAGACTTTGAGTGAGAATTTAAGACTCCATGTCGATTTTATGGGATTTTTAATATTGTGCCAAATGTCAGCCCCTCTTAGTCAAAGACAAACCATTTGGGAATGTAATGTCCTTTTCACGATGTCACTGCAGGGACAGGGTGAAAGAGGGAAACGGCCGGCTAGCACTTCAAAAGACGTCAAAGAAAAACTGTAAATACCAAACTAGACAGCAGCTAGATTCCCGAAACAAACTAATTAACTTTAACCAAACAGCTTAAAGGATTGGAAGTTGACGGTCTAGGTTAAAGACGGATCTGAGAGAGTGTGACCTTTCTGGTAATGACTCCACACTTCAGTGTCAGGGGACTAACATCCTTCGTGTCAGTCTGCGGACGGCAGGAATGACACGTCCACACTTTTCTCACACATGAATGAGAAATGGCAGGAGCTTGGTAAACGCCTCTCATCTCCTCACCCCTGAGATTTAGACCGTTCCTCTACGACCAGCAGCAGCTCTTGTAAAGCTCAGCGCTGTGTATGTTTGTGGAAGTGTCACTGGATGTGCTAGAGTTCAACGCCGGGCTGTTTCCCAACAGATAAGAAATGGTGCCTTATACATGCATGCATACATACATACATACATACATATATATATATATATATATATACACAGGGCTGGGGAGTAACGAAATACATGTAACGTCGTTACGTATTTAAAATACAAAATATGAGTAACTGTATTTTTATAGTTACATTTTAAATGGGTGGTAATCAAATTACAGTTACATCCGAAAAGTATTTTAGATTACCAAAGTGATTACTTTGATTTTTAATGTCATTTATTTATTTTTATATTAATGTAAAATGATGGGAAATTTAAACCATGAGGCAACTGGTGATGCTCTGACTCGCGTGCAGCCTGTTCAAACAGCAAAGAGAGCAGACTATAGTGACGACTCACTAAAATCAGAAAGCCAAGCGCATAATTGCCATGGAAATAAAAGGACGATTTTACTTATAAATGTGAAAAAGGACGGAACATCACAGTAGGCTATGCAATTTTTGTTTACCTGCAACAAAACTCTCGGCTTCAAAGGAACATCTAACCTTGAAAAAGCATCTTAAAGTAAGTTGTTCACAGTCTCAGGTTTGTACGAGTTCTTGTTTTCTATATTTATGTATAGCCTATAGTTAAGCAATCTATCAGTCGAGGAAGAAGAGTGTTGTTTAGCCGAATATTAGCGCGATTGCAAATGTGATGCCTTTATGCAATTCATAACAAAAAGTTCATATTTAGTAACTTATTAAAAGAACAGTGTTGTCTGATTTGCTCTATGGCGCAAACAAAAATGGTTTCATACAACCACTGGTCTATTTACACTAAGCAGAAAAATTGTTTGGGATTGACATAGAAAATACACCTATGTGAGACACGTGGTGATAAGATTTGAGTTTGAATCCGCCTTATGCCGAACTCGTTCATCTCCCGTTCTTCTCCCTTTTCCCATCACATATCTGCCGCTGTTTTCAATAAGTATTAATAGCATGTAATTACTATCACTTGTTGCAAAGAAAATGCTACTTTTTTCCTACATGGTGTAAATAGAACTTATGGCTATTTATTTGCACTTAATGCAAATAACCACTGCCTTCAAGATAAATCCACATCAGAATAGTTGCGCATCTGAGAGCAACATTTGGTTCCTGAATGAAGCCGCGTATTGAACGAATCAGCTGAGAATGATTCAGTTACATTCATAAAATCACTTGCTTGATTCCTGAATGAATCAGTTCTTTTGAACGAATCGAATGATTCCATGACTCTTTCATTAAGACAGTGATTTGCCACCACCTACTGGTGGTTTTAGTTTCCTCCCATATCCCATTTTTTTATTTCTATATTTTATTTTTATTTCTATGTTCAAAATATTGTATTGAAAATAATAATCTTATAGAATTATTTATCCATTTATAATTGTTTTAAAAGTATTCATGCCACCCATTTTTATTTAGAGGTGGTTAACATAAAAACAAGACATCAAAGTTAATATACCCATTACATTAAGTATTCCAAAGTATTTAGATTAAGTTACTAAAATTAAGTAAAAAGAAATACTTTACAAAATACTTTTTAAAACATGTATTTTGTAATCTGTAACGAAATACATTTTAAAAGTAACCTACCCAGCACTGTATATATATATATATATATATATATATATATATATATATATATATATATATATGTATATATATGTTGCAACCTAGTCTCATGGCATTTACGTACCTGGGTGCACTTTTTTTGCGAGACATGAAATATGTACCAATAACTACATATTACTGCAGTTTCAGTTTCCAAAAGACACAAACACTAGAGGCAGTAAAACTCCGACACCTTTTACTCCTTTTCACACAAATTTACAGAGTTTTGATTAATAAAGCGTATTTTTCGCACAATTACTTCAAGAATATCATGTTACGACAAAACAATATTAATATGCTGGCCTGGGAGATTTGAAAAACTGATGCTTTGGTATGTTAGCATTGCACATATCCAGCCTCGTATCTATGGGTTTTCATGGACGGTAGGTTTGTTCGGTAGCTCATTGGGTACGGAGTTGTACTTAGGAGACGGTTCGAATCCCGTGTAACTACGGTTCGACGAAACACTTCAAATCTACATAAAAGGAAGTTGAAATGGCACAGATGTATCAACAAATACGTTTTTATACCAGTTTTGCATTTGTTAACACTATGGGGTAGGTTTAGGTTAGGGTTTGGTGTAGGGCATATTTCCAACACTATAGAGCATTAACGTCTAGGGACAGACCCCGGATATTTGAATTCTGAACCGCTGCAATACGTACCTGTAGCAACATAATAAAAACACAGCAATACGTACTTATATCAACATAATAAAAACGTGCCAGGGTTCACGTATTTAACCTGTGTTTTAGCGCCACTCAGTGGACATTTCTCTATGAAACTGCGGCGAAACGTGCAGTAAGGTAGGTAAAACGGTGTCGCACAGAAAGTGCACAGAGGTAGGCTACGTATTTTTATGAGACCAGGTTGATATATGTGTGTGTATATATATATATATATATATGGAATAAATAAATAAATAAATACACAGGGAAAAGGGGAAAAACATGGGGGAAGAAAGACAGAAAGAAAGAAAGAAAGAAAGAAATAAAGAAAGAGAAAACACTGGGAAACAGATGCTAATATAATATAATATAATATAATATAATCAATATTTATAATTTAATTGTTAAGTACTTTGACAGTCACTGTATATTACACTTTGTAATTTGTTTTTGACGGTATCTTTTTTTCTACTGTCTCTATTAAAACATGGCAAGCTAAAAAAAATAATCATAATGCAAAACAATAAAATAAGTATAAATGTTCAATCTGATAAAAGATGGCGAATGCTTTACAAACAATTTACGTTCGGCCATAAAATTGCAATTCTCAGTTTTCTTTAGCTTTTTATCAGAACTAAATCATGCTTCCATCTGTTAGACAAAGCATCTGCAATTAGTCATATTTGCTGTAGACAGTGCAGATACATCTCTGTTAAAGTGCTGCTGTCAGTGATCATCGCTGAAATCAAGGAAGTTAAGTAAACATTCCAATATTTCTCATTACACAGACCCGCTGAAACATGATTCCGGTGATTGTCCCTGTGGCTCGGCTAATGTGATTATATTTGAGTTACACAGCTATCTCGACTTGCTTAAAGACCTGTCATGTGGCTGGAACGAAGACAGAGTGATATGTTCGTTTTGCAGCAGTTCTGTATGCCAGAATGCTCATATGAAAATGACTCTTTTTCATATCGTTTACATTCTTAAAGGGACAGTACACCCAAATGTAAATTCTGTCATTATTTACTCATCCTCATGTCGTTCCAAACCTGTATGACTTTATTTCTTCTCTGGAACATAAAAGAAGATGTTTTGAAGAATGTTGATAACCAAACAGTTAATGGTTCCTATTGACCTCCATACTATTTTTTGTCCATACAATGGAACTCTATGGGAACCAAAACTGTTTAGTAACCAACATTCTTCCAATTATCTTCTTTTGTGTTAATAAATAATAATTATGAATACATTCAGCCATACTTGGATAATTTCTCATCCACAATCAGACATGTTATTCAAAATAGCAGCTTTTGTATCCCATAAGAAACACCTTTATCGGCTTGACTTTCCACCAGCGCCCACAGAAAGCACGATCAATAGTGTTTTAATTGCAATCCAATGTGTTTGTCTTTTCATCCACACAGTTAACAGGACATTATTCATCACAGCTTCTTCAAAGATTGGTCTCCATCTTTCACTATCGGCAGATGGGGTTCTGGTGTTTGTCCTTCCGTTGAACTTCAGTCCACAGGAGCCTGTGATAATGACACGAGACGATTGTGAGGCCCATTTCTATTTCCTTTCACACTCTGTCGCCGCATAGCGCAGCATAATTTCACTGACATTAGAGACCCAATGTGTCTTTCAGAGCTCATTTTGTGTCCATAATCTCTGAAATGATTAGTTTTATAGTTTCTAATATAAAACTCTTTTTTCCCTGTAAAGAATTCCTCTCATATCCGTGCTCCAATCAATCTGTGAGGATTTTATTAGTAAGTCTTTGCTGTAAAAGACATGTAAACTCTCCTGTTGTAAAACTAAACAACCCGATAAATAGCTAAATGCTGGGATTTAAACTAGTTATGATCCAGCTATGTCATTTGTTCAGCATTTTATACTTGCAGATGGTTATTTGGAATTGAATGTGCTTGTATATCTGTTTGTATATGGGCTATTCCTCAATTAGGGGAACTTTTCTGTCTGCTTTTATGCTTATAATGCTTATAGTTTTAGAGAAGGTTAAAATAGCTTTTTTTTCAGTCCATTTGGTGATTTTTTTTTTTTTTTTTTAATATGTATAACAAATGCTGTCATTACCATCACACAAAGCATTTAAGAGAGATTTTTCCCCCCCCATTTACATTTATGCATTTAACAGATGATTTTATCCATACATAAGAACAAAAGTTGTTTGTCCAAGAAGCAACAATAATAATTATAAACAATAATAATAATTTAATATAAATTAAATATAATGTAAATATTTTTCAGGTCATGAGAGTAGCAGTTTAAAGATCAGAATTTAATTAATTTTAAGATTTTAGCATACTGATAAAAACTGTAAATATTATTTATATTTATAAATTTATAAAACATAATGTATATGTTATATATTATTTAATTAATAAATCATACTCATAATATAATAATCAGTTTAGCAAAAAAAAACAAGTTCAAAGATAATTTATTATAAATATTATTTATATAGTATGAAAATGATATTTATTATTTATTTATAATATAAATATTAGTATTATTTGAGAGTAGCAGCATATCATGACTTATTTACAATTTTAATCGAAAACAAATTGTCGTAATTGTTTGTTTATTTTTATTTTTTTATTTATTTTTTGGTCAGTTCAAAGATAATTTCTATACAGTAAGTTCAGATATAATTTACTAAAAAAATATTCTTTATATTATAATACAAAATAATAATACTATTATACAAAATATAATATAATAATAGGTGTCATTACCAAACTGGTTATTATTTGATCATTTTAAATAAATAAATAAACAAACAAACTTTTTTTTTTAAGTTCATAGATAATTTACTGATAGCAAATCTATTGTGTCCAAAGGTTATCTGACTTTTTCGCCCCAAAAAATGAAAAATCTCATTACCATCACAAGTGCTTAATCTATATTTTATATGAGACATCATGTTTTTACGCCGTGTAATGAATGTTTTAGCACAGATAAAACGCAATTTTTCAAGATTTCAAGTCGTCAAAAGTGGCTCTCATTAAAGAACCACCCATTTACTTCATATTAGCGGTTTAGTGTTGAAAAACACGACTCTTTGGCATTCAGAGCCATTTGTGCTCAGCAGACCAAGTTCTCTCGTCTTTTCAGACCTTCCTTAAATGGAGGGTCTCTGTCGCTAGCTCTACATAATTAGCTATTAACACGAGAAGGCAGCTCGCAACTAAACCGGAGTTATAGCTCCCATTTGCACAGAGAGGCACTCAAGGTGATTAGTATTCACTTTGTTTCGTCTGACACGTGAGCGCTGAACCTAGGCTTTATTTCCTTGATTCTTATTCACTTTTGGCACTCCTTCCCTGCCCCAGATTTGTGCCATAATAAATTCGCTCTCAACTCCCAATATCACAAGTTTCACTCCCTCTGTGCTATTAATTAGTTTCTTTTAATGTACCCGACCCTCCATTTGTCTCTATTTTGCCACCCGGCTCTCAAATAACATTAGGTCTAGAAGTGAGGATTATAAATTACACAAAGGGCATGAGAAAATGAAATATCTGCATAGACTTTAGCAGACATTTTAACGTGTGTGTGGTCCGTAGCAAAACCGGAGCTGCATGGCAAACGGTATTGATCTTTTGCGTTCCCTCCAAAGGCTACAGAACAAATAGCTTCAGATGAGAAAATATGTCACAAGTAATCACTTTGCCATTAGAGGTTTTATTGCTAGGACGTTGATCATCAGCATTTATAATGAGCTAATTAATTCTGCTCCTTAATCACAGGCAAATTAGAGAGTAGCGATTGATGGTTTTATTGAATAATGTGTCTTGCTTCAACAACGACTTCAGAATTTTGCATATTGTTTCAATACAGCAGCAAATTACTCGTAACAAATATGCCAACATTGCCTAAAATTGATAAAAATTTAACAACATGCAACTGGTTTATGGGAAAATCCATTTTCATGCCCCTCCAGATATGTTTTAATTGACAATATGCATTAGCATTGGGATGTGTGAGTTTTTATTAACCCAATGGATATAATTTCAAATGAATTCTCAATATAAACTGGATAAATATGATCAAATAAAACACAATTTAAGTCTGTATCTAATACTTCTGAAAAGAACAAAAAACTCAATCACTGCAATTTAAAACTCGCCATTATTCCTGGCAAATCAAAGCAGTCTACATCTAAAGGACACTCAAAAGTTTGAAAATAATGGACACTTGAAACTTTTCATCTGTACATAGACAAGGTTATGTTATTAGGATTGCTGTTGTCATCCATGTGAAGTTGGGAGAAATAACCTCCAGTGTTGGGGGAAGTTACTTTTAAAAGAAATACATTACAGTATTGTGTTGGTCCATAAAAAAGGAGCTAATTTCATTACTTTTTGAAGGAAGTGCCTCTGCACTTTACTCCCAATTTCTCTCAACGCGAAGACAGGAGAGGTGTCAGTAAATAAATGGGAAAACAAAGTAACTTGCGTTACTTATTTGAAAAAATAACTCATATTTTCTTGTAAATTTAAAAGTAATGCGTTACGTCATATTGATATATTGTTGTGCTTCGGCCGTTCCAAATTCGAGTGCCGGCTTTTAGACCTTTCCTGATCCCGTACCACCCATTGCCTCCTGTCTATATATTGTCCTATCACAAAAACTGTAAAAATAAATATTTAAAAAGTAATGCGTTACTTTACTAGTTACTTGAAAAAAGTAATCTGATTACATAACTTGCTTTCCCTTTCAGTTGGTTACATTCGACATCACGTCGGAACATAATTGAGATCCCAATTTGTCGTACATCCGACGTAACGTTGCCGAGGGTTACGTACACAACCGAGACGTTACATATAATGCATTACCCCCAATACTGATAACCACTTTGTGGGGACAAAGGACTTTGTCTTTATTATATGAAATATAGATTGTTAATCTCTGGGATGAGGCAAAGTCATAGTACGATCTTCAGAGTTACTCTGAAAGGAATCATTCTGGAAAATGTTGGTTATTACAAGGACAAAACAACAAACCTACAGTAAAACAAATTTACCAAGCATTAGAGGAACTCCTGGGCTCTAAATGCTTCCCATAGAGCATCCGTCACTGTCACCTCTGTCTAACTCCATATGTTTCAGTGGAAACTCCGAAATGCTTTGCCAATGATAAATTAGCTGCTCAGAGAGAGATACACAGATTGTCTCTTGGTTTTTCCCAGTCCTGAAAGAGAGAAATGGAAAATATAAAATGTTTTCTTCCTCAGGAGAGGAGTGAAGAAGTGTCTGGGTGATGCAAAAGAATATTTTTGTGATGTACTGGCTGTTTTTAATGCGCACATTATTTGTGTTCATAATTATGTGGAAACAATGTGGAATATTATTGAAATATAAAATAACTTTTCTGTCTTTATATACTTTACAATGCAACGGAAAAACTGATTTTCCAGCAGCCATTACTCCAGTCTTCAGTGTCACATGATCCTTCAGAAATCATTCTAATGTGTTGATTTGCTGCTCAGAAAATATTTATTACTAATATTAATGTTGAAAACCGTTGTGTTGCTTAATGTTTTTGTGGAAACTGAGATGCGTTTAGGATTCTCCAATAAATCAAAAAAGTCATAATTCAACAGCATTTATTTATTTATTTTTTAAAAAGTCAATTTAATGTACCTTTGCTGAGTGAAAAAAAAAAAGAATTTTATATTGACTAAAAACAATTCAAATCAATCCATTATTTGTTCACTTTCACTTCCACAACTTGTACCCAAACCCTTTTACTTCTCATTTCCATGTATTAATAATCATCTTATTGAAGCACTTTAGGCTGCTCTGAAAACATTAAAACGTTTCCTCCAGGTGTCCAACAGTAAATTTTGTTTCATCAGCCCAAACCATAAATTGACATCTGGCTGTAATGTATCATAGAAGCACGAAGCTTAAGAGCACAGCGAGTTCACATTTCCTCTGGTAAATGCAGTTTTGTACATAAAGTAATGTCACTGACGGGTTTTTTGTGTCAAAGCAAGAACTTTGGTGGCTTTCTCTCTGGCGCATTAGAAGTTCCGACATGTGCTGACTCTGGCACGCCGCTATCGATTCGCTGAGCAACAGAATTGAGTCTTAGACATGGGCCTCAGGGGGCTAGCAAAGTAATCCTGGAAAACTAGGTTTCTGTGAAAATCGAATCATTTGCATATTGAATTGGGTAATGAGTTTTCAGAGGCGTCGTCCTCTAAATGACAGGAGTCCTGTGAAGGGTGCTAGAGGATAAGCCCTGGCCTGTTAATCCACTAATGTAATGATCTCCATGTCACATCTAACATTGCAGGGTCAAGTCAACATCCATTTATGTAATACAGAACCATCGATGCCTGCTCCTTGCAGCCTTTCAATAGATTATTGCTATTTTTGATTGGGCATTGAGTACCGATGTTCAATCCACCGGGCGAAAACCTTTAAAGGACAATTTGTTGATGCTGAAAGATGGACCTTGAGGTAAAATTGGTCTCTTATGAAAAATTCCCAAAAGGCCTAGAGAGGATCCAAACAGTGACCTCTGACATTAAAAGTTCAGTGGACACAGTGAGGTCATAATCTTATATTTTTAATAGATGCGCATGTCTCATGTGTCCTTTCCTTTGATCAAACCTGTTTTCCAGAATGATGTTCATCGATTTAACTTTTTTCGATCAATAACTCTTACAGTTATCATTTTCGTGTGAAGTTTGGGCATACAAATGGAATTATAGTGTAAACGACTCTAAAGATAAAGTGAGCGTAAAGAAGTTTACAATGTTACAGAATATTTCTATTTTAAATAAATGCCATTTGAAACAATTTGTCATGGTTTCCACAAATAAACATGAATGAGTACAACTTTTTTTCAGCATTGATAATAAGAAGAAATGTTTCTTGAACAGCAAGTTAGCATATTAGAATGATTTCTTAAGGATCATGTGACACTGAAGACTGGAGTAATGATGCTGAAAATTCAGCTTTGTCATCCCTGGAATAATTACATATTAAAATAGAATTTTAAGTAGTAAAAATATGTTTTAGTGATCAAATAATTGCAGCCTTGGTGAGCATGAGAGACTTCTTTCAATACGTTTTGTCCTGACTACATTAGTCATGGTCTTTGAAGGGGCAGATGTGATAATTTCACTTCATAAGTGGCACTTGGTCTGAAAAGTTTGTGAGGCTTCAAATGAAGCATTCATAAATGTACTCTATTTCTAGATGAAATGAAAAATGGAAGCTCTGATGTCTTCACCTGGACAATCACGCTAAATGAGAAGTCAGGTTTCTGAAAAAGGTACGGACTCTCTCACTATTCACACAAAGATTGACTTTCAATAGATTTTATACTTGCAGTCAGTGAGGGTCAGCTCATATTTCTCCATATAAGAAAATCTATGCCTCTTCTACAGCATAAAGCCTCTTTCCATTTGTCTTCTCCCATTGCCTGACACAGAATAAAGAACGCTGCGAAAGGAATGGATCGTCTATTAAATCTAAAGAAAGTTTAAACAAAAAACAGGCAGAAGAATCAAAGCAAATTGCCCTTTGAAGGCTTTGTGTTCAAAACAGATTTTCCGCAGCTTGTCAAAGATGACTTTCCCACGTCTGACACAGGGCCGTGACCCCCCACTGCAATGTTTTGAAAGAGTTGTTATTTCCGAGGTTACAAGCGGCAGCGACTGTCACTGTGATCGATGCCACCCTCTGACCAGATTGTGTGCTCAATGTCCATAGGGCCCTCCCGCTGAGGTGAAAGACCCGAGCGTTTGTGTCGCCCCCACCTCCAGCGTTTGACATTTTTATCCCCGTGCTTTCTGAATATGCCTCTTTTTCAGGCTACAATGTGCTTGGTGCCGGCAAACAATGAGGATAAGCTCACGAGAGGGATTTTTCTCTGAATAATAAATCGTCTCGACATATGAGAGGTGAGCGTTTATCGTTTTTTATTTCTTTGAGACATCGCTGCAAAAATATAAACACGTGGGCATCGGTAGACTCGACTGAACTTGGTGCACTGATGTTCCGTTCCAGTTAAAATTAGAAACAAAAGTAGAATGAAAACATAAAATGCAAAGATGACAACAAACATGGACCTGTGACCTCACAGAGGCTGCTGGGAGATTGAAGAGCCAGACATTGGGCATGACAGGCCTCATCTGGACATGCCTTGACCCAAAGGTGAGCCAGTAGTGAGTCAGATGAATCTGTTAGTGGCTGTGTAGATAAAAGTGCATAATAAAAACAGAAAATATGCACTTTTGACCCCCGAACTGGCCGAGAGTCTGTTTTCTTCTGTCGAGTTTGTACTTCATATTCTGAAGTTCTTATCAGTGTCCTTAAGGGACACCCATATTTTGTTTTATATATATAACCTATAAGTATTAAGTATATTGTGTGAAATAATAATTTAGTTTTATTTTGGTGTCTTCAGAAATTTTATATATGTTTTAAATTATGTCAACGTAATTATATATTAATTTGTTTTAGAAAATGTTAGATAAATTAAATTATATATAAAAAATTCACCTTTTTTGATTCACAGAAAAAAATAAAAAATAAAATAAAAGCATCCAAGTTTGGAATGACATTAGGGTGAGGGTGAGTAAATTATTTCTTTAATGCTCTCATTTCTTTAATTCTCTCATTTTTCCCTTTCCAGATTTAGGATTTGTTTCTTATTATATTTTGAAGAGAGCACTTAAGATATTGGCGCTCATCTGCCAAGCTATAAACTTCTGCCAAAGAAGTTCTATCAGACTTCCCTAACACTGAGCCAGGAATAATTATGAAATAATTAATTGCACTAATGATGATTACGATTATGGGTATAATCATCTCAATCATACAATCACAGAACAGCAAGAAATATCCTTAAAGGTGGAATCTATAAGAACCTGTCCACGTCCTACATCAGCTTTCAGATACACATTCTAATACTTAAACTTCAGGTCGCTTGCCAGAATGTGTCTGGTTTGATGAATAGTTAGCAGGTGTTTCTTACTCTTACCGACAGCCATTAATCTGTTCGCTCAAGAGCAGGAGACGCAATGTGTGTACAGTGAGCGATGCCATTCCTCATAATTATTCATTCACGTCTCTTTCTGATCCCCGATGATTGTAATGTGTCTTTTTTCGGGCCCTTGGGAGACTGTCGGAACATCCATTTACACACCAAAAGAGTTGGGAGACAAATATCCAAAGTCATTCAGCTAACAACTTTTTAGCAAAGGTGAAAGAGTGAGACGAAGGAGAAAGAGAAAGAAAGCGAGCATCTCTTTGTCATGGTAATTGTTAACAGCGAGCGAGGAGGGAGCCTCAGGTGGCCATGCCAACTTAATATCCAGCGACTTTGATTTATTGCCAGATAATCACTCCTATAATCCTCTATAAAAGATAAGATTATTTTTGCCACCTGGCCTCTCTATGTTTATTTAACGAGCGATCAGATCAATGATGTCAAGAAGAATGGCACGTCTCCATGAACTTTGAAACGGCAAAGCCGTCCAAGTGATGTCTTGGATTGAGTCTTTGTTAGATTGCATTATGGATGGCCTTTATTATACATTAGCCTCTCGCTAATCTAAAATAATAGCTTGGATGATGATAGAGTCTCTGTGAATTGCAAATTTTCCCACTTTTTCTTTGTACAATGTGGTTCCTAATGACTGAAAGGCCCTTGATAAATCCGTACCATGAAGGAGAACTTCGAAATTGTTCTAAAAAGCAATTTAGGCATCGACCGGAACAGTAAGTTTTTATCAGATTATTGATAGCGATTTCTGTCTTGTATTTCCAAGTATTTTTTATAATAATCTGTGCAAATAGACACAAGACAACAAACTAAATGAGCTGTCATTCAAGCGTGAAATTTAAGAGCGTGTGAGATGCTAATATACTAGTTTGTTTCCTTTCAAGTGAGTTACACTCGCTGAATGTAAAGAACGTGTGCGCTTTTAATATTCAGACCGTGTCACGGTACGTTCTCTGACTGGTGTCTTTTTTAACAAGTTAGAAACCCCCAAAAAACATTACATTGCATTTTTAATGGTATGTTATCTTCTTTAATAGGATTTGTGGAGGGTTGCATTTGCATAATGCATTATTACCCAACAAGACGGCCGTCGACGGTGAGATATATATCTCAGCCACACACACACACACACACACACACACACACCATTTTCAGGTCCGCACTTTATTATCCTCAATTTATTCAGCACGAGAGTCCCAGGAACATGACTTCACAGCCAATGTTCTGGGAGGTTGAAGTAAATGGAAATAGGCATCTTACTTAATTAAGAAAGGCCTCGTGTCCTGCTCGATAAAAAGGGTCTGGAATTATGGCAGTCATCATAGGGCCCCATAGAGTGAATAATTGGATGTTTTAGGCCGAAAAAATAAATGATCTAGAAAATCCTCTCTCGCTGAGCCAATAGAACTAATTAAAAATGAGGCCGATATCGTCCAGTCGCACTAGGGGCGAATGTACGGCTCCCAGATCGCTCCTTGATTAGCACCGCGACTAATTCCAAACAGATGAATTCACTGTATCATTTCTACACTCTGTGCGCACTTAATTTTATTTGCTACTTTCAGTTGAAGAGGGAACAAAATAGAGGCTGAAACTCTTACAAAATTATTTCATTTCTTTTTCTACGATGATCAGTCAAAGCAATTGCTAGGACTAATTTTATTTTCATTTTTTTCATGATCATACATTTGCAGCCATTTTGCTGAAATTTGGGATATATTTGGGATAAATATAACATTTATTAAATCTATATTAAAACCCTATGGGTAACAGGGTTGAAAATATGGCTTTTTCAAGGAATTGGTTTTATATATGGGCAGCTATTTTACACAAAATATTACATTTTGGGTAAATAAATTTAGATGATATATTTTTCATGAATATCAACAATTCAAATAAAATGATTACATTATGATGTATGTTAAGTTTTTTATATTATTTATGAATATATTAATACAGGATCAAATTGTTCTAATTTTTGGATTTGAATTTTAATTAAATGCAGTTGAGTTAGTACCAGTGTTATTTTAGTATTAATAATAGTTATAAACGTTTTTATTATTATTATTATTATTATTAATACTGTGAATTGTTTTATTATTATATTTTCTATTATCATTTAAATCTTTGTTAAACTTTTAGTTTTTTTTGTGTGTGTTATATATATATATATATATATATATATATATATATATATATAATTTTTAAAATTATTTTAATTTATATTTTATTATGATTTTATTATTTTAGTACAAGTTCAGCTAAATCAAAAATAAAAACAAATGTTTCCTTGGGAACTAGCTGAATTAAAATGTTTAATTTAATTTAATTGTTTGTTTGTTTTTTAATGGTTTTAGCTTTAGTTTTAGTTTACTATAATAACCCTAGTTTGTGTCTGCCAAAATATTGATGCATTTAAAATTATAGCCATTTTCCATGATAGGTATGCAATAGTTGATTGTATTTCTAATGAAACTTTTGCCTTTAACACTAAAAAAAAAACCAAATAAATAAAAAAAACAAAACAAGACGCACTGTGTTCATGCAAGTGCCACTTAACACACAGTCTGCAATTATATGCTAGTTCAGGTATGCATAAACCTCTTCTTAAAGTGCACATTCTCCTCTCTTTTTGGGTTTGTGCTTTTGTTCCTCAGTGACTGACGTTAGAAAAACAAGAAAATGATGGGTATTCTGAGGGCGTAGCTATTTTTGATTCAGAGCTGAACTGCTGTTAATGCTGCCGACTCGCTCTCATCATTGGCGGTTTATATTGAGCCACACATTAGCTGAGAATGAAGGTGTCAGGGCCAGGGCACCACGAAATACCAAATTACAGTGACATCTTTCAGGTTATGGAGTGCATTATCATTTCCTCTTGAAACGACATGCAAAACACAGCACATCCCAATGAGGAAACAGCATCGAGGTAGATGCGGCCGCACCATTTGGGGTTTGTTATTCAGAACGCACGTCACACCCAGTTTAGTGTCATTTAAGTAAGGGTGCGAGATCCTTTTGTGCCCTTTCTAGTAGGCACAGGTGTGAAATGGCTGATATAGAGGCGATCATGGAATCGCAGCTGGTTAATGCTATCTGTGATTGATTTCTCCAGTGCCACCCATGTCTGTAGAATTGGATTTCTGAGCTCTTGCTGATGTAGATCCCGATTCGGCGAGAAAGTCTAATCTTGCCAGCAATGTGTGTCAGCAAAGCCTTTTTGTCGAACTTGTTCATTGCGAGGGAGAGAGATGAGGTGCGGCTTTGAGATGGAGACCTTATAGCCTCTCCAAATGATGCACAAGTTCGAACAAAATAGCCGTAGTGTGGCTGCCTGTGTTGTTAACATCACATCAATGAGACTGTAGTTGTGCATAGAGTAGCAAACAAATCACACAACTTCTTTACAATGGAGATTTTAACTTAAAGGGATAGTCAACCCAAAAATGAAAATTGTCGTCATTACTCACCCTCATGTCGTTTCAAACCTGTATGACTTTCTTTCTTCTATGGAACATGAAAGGAGATAGTTTGAAGAATGTTGGTAATCAAACCGTTTCGGTTATGAATGCTGGTAATCAAATGGTTTCGGTTAAGAATGTTGGTAACTAAATGGTTAAGAATGGTGGTAATCATCTGATGAAATATGGAATGATTGCCTTAGTAAGATCCAATATTGTTGGGTATGGTCCTTGCTAAAAAAGATAATACTTTTAGACTGTAAATCTTCAGATGTCCCTTCAAAACCTGGTTGTCTGAGTTGTTCCATGTTATACGAATGGAATGTATATGTTTATTGGAGCCCAAACTACATTGTCGATTCCAAGCGGTATGGCAACCCTTCCTTGATTTCCTCAAGCCTGTCTGATCTACTTTTTTCTGCTGTATTCCAACAATCCATGTTAGTCCATTCCATGCCTTGTTTTTTTTGTTTTTTGTTTTTTTGGTATTGTATTCTATTGTATTATATTGTTTAAATATTTTGTTCTGTATGTCATTACAAAAAGCTTAAAAAAAAGGAATGTTGGTTATCAAACATTCTAGGTTAAGAATGTTGGTAATGAAATGGTTTTGGTTAAGAATGTTGATAATCACATGGTTTTGGTTAAGACTGTTGGTAATCAAATGGTTTCAGTTAATAATATCGGTAATCGAATGGTTAAGAATGTTGCTAATCAGACCGATTAAATTAAAAATGTTGGTAATCAGACGGTTTAGGTTAAGAATATTGGTAATCAAACTGTTTTGGTTAAGAATGTTGGTAATCAAACAGTTTAGGTTAAGAATGTTGGTAATGAAATGGTTTCAGTTAAGAATGTTGGTAACCAAACCGTTGTGGTTAAAAATCTTGATAATCAAACTGTTTTGGTTAAGAATGTTGGTAATCAAATGGTTTCATTTAATAATGTTGGTAACCAAGTGGTTAAGAATGTTGCTAATCAAACCATTTAAATTAAGAATGTCAGTAATCAAACAGTTTCGGTTATGAATGTTGGCAACCAAATAGTTTTGGGTCCCATCGATTTCCATAGCATGGACAAAAATACTATGGAAGTCAATGGGAATCCGAAACAGTTTGATTACCAACATTCTTAATGATTTGGTTACCAACATTCTTAACTGAAACCATTTGATTACCAACATTCTTAACCATTTGTTTACCACCATTATTCAAACTATCTTCTTTTGTGTTTCATTGAAGAAAGAAAGTCCTACAAGTTTGCAAAAACATGAGGGTAATTAAATGATGACAGAATTTTCATTTTTGCGTGAATTGTCCTATTAATATGACTACAGAATTTGCGTTCAAATTATTTAACCATTTTGTTCTTTAAAAAATTAAGGAATAAAGTTGGGTTTTCTTTTTTAATTAACTTTTCTTGGACCAAAGGGAATTGGCTAATGCATAGAGTTCACTATTATGGGGTTTAATTGCAACATGCATTGTATTTTTTGTCTGTTACAGTTAATGGTGACACAGATGATCTTTGACCCATGGACATAAGGTATTGTCAAACACACTCAGGCTTCTTTAAAATAAAATAAAATGACGTGAAATTAGAAGTTTTGAACAGTCGCATTAGGTAGTCTGATCTCATTAGAGTTTGTAGGTGTTCATAGATAACATTAACGTACATTTTTATATGCTTGGATATACGATGTACTATACAATGCAATATTTTGAAAACATTTTTCATTCATTTTAGCATTTTAAAGTTTTTGATTGAAGTAGTAATATTATACTGTAATATAAGATTATGTGTGTTAAATCAATCTATTAATTACATTAATTCAATATTCTATGGATTCTATTTTATGGAAACATTGTCTGTAAAGTTGTTAATATGTAAAATAACAACATTTCATAAGCTTCAATAGGTAGGTATTTAAATTATCCACACTTTACATGTAAATACCTACAATTAATTATGAGATCCCCTTGTAGTAAGCATTATAAATGAAGAGTATTATGATTACTACAGTGGTCTTTAAAAGTATGAATGGAAAGTGGATCTATCACAGCAGAAGCAATTCACTTTTAGTCCACACAAATAGGTCTGTGACTCGTGTGAAAACATTAAAATAGATTATCTTATGTCTCTGTTTTTAATAAATTTACTAGATATCAGACTATGTTTCAAACATTCAGATGCATTTTTTTCTGCTTGGTTCTGAGCATCTGTTATCACAACATCCCTGAAGTTAAGCAAGGAAATTCCATTAATGGTTATCTCCAAAGTACAAATCAGAAATCTCTCAGCCCTTGTAGGTTTGTCTGACTTCTTGTGATTGAGTTTAGAAAATTCTCGTTGACAGCCAGACAGTCAGTGCGATAAATAAATTTCAGTGTAAGATTCAGAAACTCATTCAGTCTCGGTTCAAAGTTGTCAAACTAAATTAGAGAAAATGGTCTTCATGCATGTAATAGTAATGATTTTCTGTCAGTTACGATAGATGAAAAACCAAGCACCCAGTAACCTCTGAAGACAAGGTACACATCTAGAACAAAACGAAATATGTTTACCTGCTATGAGTGTAATATTCCATCAGATCCTGGGGTAATTGCGTGAAATGACACTGATGCTGCATAACCTTTATGGAAATAACTTTTAAATTTCAGCGGGCTGTTATTTCTAAAAGAAGTACTTTTGGAACGCTTTAGCTGAACCTGAAAATCTAGCTGTGAATAAATTGTTCGTTGTAAGCAATTTTCAGCCTGTAAAATTTCTCATGCTGAGTGACTCCCTTGGAATCCCATCATTCATAATTCAGATCTCCTAGTTCGATAAAAACTTTATTCATATTTTAACCATTCACATTTGACTTTATCAGAGGAGCAGGGTTTTTACTCAAAATTTCATAGTTTTTAATAATTTACAAACATCATCTTGCACACAACATACAGGCTGTTTATGAAGCATTAAATTATATTAATAACCAATGTTTGAGGTTTGCTTTGCAAAAATATATATATATATATATATATATATATATTTAATAGTGAAACAAAATTTCCCAGAATTCTCAGGCTCCAAATTTGAGATCTGCTTATATACAGATTTTATTTCTGGTGTGGCTGAGAGTTGGATATATATATATATATATATATATATATATATATGAAGAGTTCATTTGCAAAAACCGATAACTCCATTTTTATTTTTTTATTTTTTTTCAGAATTTTTTTTCAGAATTTTTTTTATTTATTGTGCATTCCAGGTAATATCAATCAAACTGCAGTTGGGTTGTTTTGATTAAGTAATAATAACTTAAACAAATATAGGTAATTTACAAAATTAAAGTTCATTGAAAGTATTTTTTATTTTTTTTTACATATTAAAAGTTTGTTATATAGCAAAAGCAGATACGTTAACTCCAACAGTGGTTTTTGGCAAAAGCAGATAAGTCCACATTTCATGTTTTAGAATTTAAAAAGACACTAATTTAATTTTTGTGATCTCCTCAGATGACAATGTAGATGCCTGACAAACGTTGTTGTTGTTGTGATCATAGATTTATGGATGTGATTACAAGCAATATGGAGCTTTTCCCTGACCATTGTAACTCGCTGCTTTTGCAAGGCTCTGTGAAAACGTTTCAGCTTTTATTTTCCTTTTTCGCCCTGAAGAAGATATCACAGGTTCGTCGAAATTATCCATCCTCGATCACTTTTAGTCAGCTTTGACGAAACTCCTCTCAGCTAGCACGTCTTTTCAAAGTGAAAGCAGCCTTGTCACCTGACCTGAATACAGCGCGCTGATTCGCTAAAATGGACTTATCGGCTTCTGTTCAAAAACAACAAGGGCGCTATACATGGAGAATAATGCACGACAATCAGCTCCCTTTTTTTTTTTTTTTTTTTTTTGAAAGTGGCGTTTATCGGTTCTTGCAAATGAACTCTTCATATATATACACATACATGCATACATACATAAACACGCACACACACACATATATATATATATATATATATATATAGTTAATATATATGCACACACATACACACACTGCCATTCAGTTTTCTTAAGAATTAAAAAAAATGAATACTTTTATTCAGCAAGGATACATTGATAAAAAGTAGGCCTAAAAGTAAAGACATTGTTAGAAAAGATTTCTATTTTGAATATGCTGTTCTTTTTTAACTTTTTATTTATCAAAGTATCCTGAAAAAAGTATCACAGCTTCCAAAAAAATTTTTTTTAAAAATTAAGCAACTAAACTGATTCCAACTTTGATAATAAATCAGCATATTGCTAATAAATCAGAATGATTTCTGAAGGATCATGTGACACTGAAGACTGGAGTAATGGCTGATGAAAATCAGCTTTGCATCACAGGAAAAAAAATTATTTTAAAGAATAATGAAATAGAAAAATATATATTTTTGGTCACAAAATTTGTGTTGGACTAATTTAAATTCCTTTGTGTGATTGTATTGAATTTCTTTGAATTTCGTTTTCCTGTCTTTCCAGTTCATTTGATTAAAAGGGGAACAATTTTCTTTTTTTTCTTTTCTTTTTTTTTGAATTAAAGAAAAAATCTTTAAAAATCCTGAATATAAAGTGTGTAGTTCTTATTAATGTTAAAATTCTTTTTCCTTTTTAATATGCAGAGCTATTAGTAGGTTAATTCCCCTGATAAGTGTAAACACTGTGGCGTTTTCAAAACATTGCTTTGTTTATTTGACTATCCCGACCAGCAACATCGTCTCAACCAATGGCGTGTGAGTGTGGGGTGGGGCTATCTATTTGGGCATCCAATGGCAGACAGGTTCTGGAAACCTGTTGAAAAAGAGTGATTGTTTTGATTTTCTTGTGAGGCTAGTGGTGCAGAAATGACTTCATCTCTTTGAAAGAGGAATAATGTGATTTTAGATCAGTAAGAAACTTACACTCTTTCTTTCAGATTTCAATTTGAACTGTTTGATGGAGATCCGAGTACTAATCTAGTGATCCACACTTCTTACCTTGCAATCACAATGGACCAGTCTGACCTCTATTTCACAAATCAATTGATTAGTCTGCGCTGGCTGAGTGAGATGTACAGTGTGGGAAAATTAACTTGATCATTTTCTTTCACAGCTGCACGTCGTGTCCTAGACTTACAGACGCACACGTTCACCAACCCTTAGACTTCTTCCTTCACCGCACTTATCAAACAAAGACCTTCTATTTCTTCCCAGGCCCTAATGATGTACTACTCCAGCAGCTTGTGTGGCTGGAATTTCAATTCCATCCCCGTCTCAGACATCTTCTGAAGCAGCGCGGAACACAAACGGAGGTTCTGTCCATCCAAGGGTGCGAATTATACACATCTCTTATCAAAATAAGGGATTCGGCCATGACAGGCCCACTCGCTTTGATGTCGCCGAGAGGCTTCGCCACACACTCCAGCGTAATTGTTCACTTTGAAATAATAGCATAGTGATGTTTACGGCTCAGATCTTGAAAAGTCAGCGCGTGCGAGAGGAAATCTGTTTTGGAGGCGTGCTCATTTGAAGAACTTGTAAACAAGGCTCGGGGTCTGAGATGGATATCTGTTAAATGATCCACTCTGTTTTGGCCCTTGTAGTGGTTTTATCAGCGCCTTTTATCAATCTCAGCAGATGTCGATCAAACGAGTGTCTGCTTAGTGCCGTTTCGATGACAGATCCCTGGTCGCTTGAAGGATTCGGGGTTATGCTTTTAAGGTATTTTCCCTTGCCGAACCAGGAACACATCCCGGAGCTGTGTTTGGAAAGCAGCTGGTGTTGTTGATAATGTGTCTGAAATATCATTTGTCATTTATGCACAACCTTCAAAGTCATGCAAAACACCCTCCACCCATTGCCTTCCTGCTCTCGTTCTCTCCCGCGCTTTCATTTTCTTTGGAAGGTACATTTCTAGTTTCCCAGACTTCCTTTGTGCTTTGTGTACACTTCCAAAAAAAAAAAAACAAGGTTTTCTTAATCAGTATTTTTGTCTTGATTTCAGTAAAATATCTAAAGATTCTTAAAGGGACAGTTCACCCAAAAATGAAAATTCTGTCATTTACTCAACTTCAAATTGTTAATTTTCTTGAAGAGTTTCTTTAAGTTGAACATAAAAGAAGATATTTTGAAGAATGTTGGTAACCAAACAGTTGTTGATCCCCATTGACTTCCAACAGCATGGAGAAAAAAAAGAAAAAAAAAAAAAAACTATGGGAATCAATGGGGACCAAAATCTGTTTGGTCACCTCGTTCTTCTACAGTAACTTAGTTTGTGTTCAGCAAAAGAAATAAATTCATACACATTCGTAACAGCTTGAAGATGAGTTAATGATGACAGAATTTTCATTTTTGGGGTGAACTCTTTTTAGATCAAGCTACATTTACTTTAGAAGCAAAATGACATAAGATATAAAGTTTCCTGAAGAAATTAACACAATTAAATGACTTTATGGTTAAACAACAAATATCTGCCCATAGGGTAAAACTTGTTTTCCAATTGAATTAAGCTAATCTTTCTGACTCCACTGGCAGATTCTTGTTTTAGATATAAACTTCATTTTCATAAAATATATAATTTCTTGTTTTCATTCAAACAAATACATAAACAAATAAAATAAAAAGATATATATATATATATATATATATATATATATACCTCATTAGCAGATTTTTTTCTTGTTTTCAGTATAAAATTTTTATATAAAATATAAAGATATAAAGTCATGTTTTATGAAATGAATGAATGAATGAATGAATGACTTTATGCATAAAACCAAAACAAATATCTACCAATAGGGTAAGATTTTTTTTCTTTGAATTAAGTATTTTTTTCTGACCCCATAGTTTTTTCTTGATTTAAGTATAAAGTCACCTAATTTTGATACATTTTTCAGAAAACACGACTTAATAATTTTGTGTGTCAAGTAAATATATCATGATTTAACAAAGTTTATGTATTTGTACTGGAAAACAAGTAAAAAATACTACATTAAAAATATTTGTTTGTTTGTTTTTTTCCCCCAGTGTAATAATAATTGTGAGTAATAATTGTCAGTCTAGATCACTAATGTTTTCCTCTGCCGATGGTTGTATGATGTAACCGGGCTGTTTTTTGATGCAGGATATCATCTGTGCATTTATTTATTTAGCAGAAGTGGTCATGCAGCTGTCCGACCCCTGAAAGTGCTTTCTGGTTCGTTGTCCGTGAGAATTACAGCCCAATTAGTCACTCAAACAGCTAAATATTTCATAAAGTCATTAGCATGGTATCAGTCTGGGGGTAATTTTCATGAATGACAATGATTACCACAAATTACCTTTTCCTATTGGTGCATGTATCAATTTTTAATGTCACACACGCCACGCCAACATGGTTATGTCAGCTAAATCGCTAATTGTTCAAATCTGATTACCCGCAGATAGCAGACCCCACATTGACACTGATAATTGAATGATATTGTACGATATAAATCAAACAATTTGAAGCTCACAAGACATAGTTAATGCTGTTCTGTGGTGGAAAAAAAATGTTTGTAGCTTCCAAAAAACAAAGGATTTTTCAGTGAAAGTGGAACATTGCAAAGCTTTTTATTGACATTTTCCTGTGAAGAAATGTCAAATTACGCAATAATGTGAATAAAACAGCATAGACAGAAAATCAGAATTAAGCCGGTCAATTAGCAAGAAAATGTTATATAATTCCAAGTAATGAACTTGTTTTCCTATGGTTTTAGTTTTAGTTAACTATAATAACCCTGGCACAAATGTCAAAACTATGAATTATTAGGCATGTACTGAATATGTTCATCAGTAATCTATATATACATTCACTTAAAATATAACCAAGACATACTACAATCATACAACAAATCCCACTTGTTTTTGAACAACGTGCTTTAAAACTGTAGCTAATATAATTCATAACTGCAAGAGCATTTGCACGCATGGGTAATTGCACAGGCACTGTAAGGCAATTATAGTACAGGATAATGAATGCAATACATAGAAAAGTGTTTCACTTACAAGTTTTTTCGAGAGCTATGCCGTGTCTCATAAGCAAATGAAATGTAAAGTTTCTGAGAAAATAAAAATGGAAATTGCCCTCCGGAATCCACTGACCTACAGCCAAATTACATAATCCATATTTAAGAATATGCACCGTTATGCAATATGCATAGTTATTTAAATGCAACATTTTATGACTTTAAAATACCATCTTTGCACTCAGGACTAAGAATTGTAAATTCTGTGCAGAAATCATGATTGACACCGCTGCGATGCTCCAGCAGAAACGGGGGCAGATGACTTCACTGAGGGCTGCTCTCCAGGATGGGCTGTGACATTTCCTCCCTGCGTCTCTGCTCTCATCCAAGGCCTGACCGCCCCAGGTCAGACTCTCTTAGATGGAGTTTATTTCTGTTGGTCAGTTGGCCTTTAAGAACACAGGGTCCTTTGAACAAGCAGGCCTCAGTGGCGTTTCTCTCTCTCTCTCATTTCACTCTCAACAGGAATTATTATAGACCTTACAGTGTTTATCACCTGGTACCTGCTCTGTCGAAAACACATTCCATGTATAGGGTACAAAACAGGGCTTGAAAATATTTACTTTTTACCTGTTTTTAAGTTTTAAATACACATTTAAAGTTTGTTAATTAATTCATTTAATTATTATTATTATTATTATTTGTTTTGTTTATTTGTGCATTTTAGACTCAATTGCCAGTCACCTTTTCTAGAGTGTGCAAAAGAAGAGGTTCCAGAAATAAACATTTTTTTAAGGATAACTTAATACAGACCTACTGTGAGCTATGAAGTTGTTAATCAATGGTTTTGTTTAAGCCACAAGCCAACATTATTTTAACTTAAAGATTTTTTAAAATCCCTATTGTTTTTAGGATACTACAAATCGAGACATACTACTCTTTTGGTGTACTGTTTTTTGAATGCTATATAGTAGGAAGCACACATATTCAGGAAGTATTGCTGAATGAATCAGAGTATTTGAATAAATTGATTGAGTGACTGATTCAATGTGTCACTCAATCACTTTTTTTGTTTGTTTGTTTTTTTTTCCTGAATAAATCAGCATTTTTGAACAAATCGATTGAGTGAATGCTTCAATGAATCATTCAGTTGCTTGTCCCATTCCTGAATCAATCAGCATTTTTAAACAAATTGATTGAGAGAATGATTCATTAAATCACTAAGTCACTTGTTTCATTGCTTAACGAATTAGCATTTTTCAACAAATTGGTTGAGTAAATGATTCAATGAGTCACTCAGTCGATTGTTTCGTTCCAGAATGCATCAGAATTTTTTGAACAAATTGATTGAGTGGATGATTCAATGAGTCAATCATTTGTTTCGTTCCTGAATGAATCAGCAATTTTTTAACAAATTGGTTGAGTGAATGATTCAATGAGTCACTCAGTCACTTGTATCGTTTCTGATTTAATCAGCATTTTTGAACAAATTGGTTGAGTGCTTAATTCAATGAGTCACTCAGTCACTTGCTTTGTTTCTGAATGATTCAGTGTTTTGAACAAATCAGCTGACAGACATTTGTCATCATCTATTAGTTCAACTATACAACATGAAAGAATCAGTGACAAATCCCAAAACACTAATGCACAGATATCGAACTGATACAAACAATGAAAATCCCAATGTTGTTGAACTGTATAGTGCTCACAAAAAAAGTGTCATATTCGTCAAAAAGAGCATTACAGTGCACCTTTCATTTTCTCCCATGCAAAGCATGTGTAATCCCTTAGATCTTCCTTTTTCAGCATTTGAGCTGAGTAAGTGTCATATTCTCTCACCTCATTAGCAACATAATGTTCATAGCGAATAACGTTCAGATCTGCGCCGCTAAAACCACTCGTGGGGCCAAATGCTTTCTCATCTTTCCGTCTCCCTCTCTTTTTATCTTCACCTCACAACCTTACTTACAATACAGCTACCTGATGCATGCAGCCCCACAGATAATTTATGGTAATTGATGGCCGGTTTTGCAGTGTGACCCGGAGCAGTGTTCAAGATAATTATGAGCTGTAGTAAAGACTCTGCCTTACGCAGTGAATACATGCATAAAACTCAGATTAATGAGCTGATTCAATAAAATTGGATCCACCATCACCTGTGTTGAAGGATGTCTCTCAGACATCAGAAGAGGTCATAGCATTTTGAGAATCTCATTAGGTCATAGCGTTTGATAAATGCTGTATCATGGCGGATTACTGTTAAAGGGCATGGTATGTCAATAGTGTTTTCAGCAAGAAGTTTGTCACCGCTTAACTATTTTAGGTGGTGATTTTGTTTGAATTTGTACGATAACATCCATTCTTAAACATAAACATCAGTGCAGCATATAAGCAGATTTTGAGAAAGTGTGCAATGATGTCTGATGCAAATGATTTCGTGCAATTGGCCAAAACTTAAAAAAGGTATTATTTGCAAGAGTGTGTTGAAAGTAACAGCTAAAAAAAGCAATATTTTTGTAGTTTCAAAGACTTTCAATATGTTAAGTGTTTGCCTTCTACCACCCGAATTGTTGGGAAGTTTTTTTTTTTATTTGAATAAAATGAAAACTAAAAGACTTTCAAATCACATGAGCCAATATTTCATTCACAATAGAACACAGAGAACATAAAAAACGTTTAAATGGAGAAATTTTACACATTTATCCACTAAATGAGCTCATTTCAAATTTGATGCCTGCTACAGGTCTAAAAAAAGTTGGCACAGAGGCAACAAAGGGCTGAAAAAGCAAGATTTTTTTTTAAATATTCAGCTGGGAGAACATCTAGTAACTAATTAAGTTAATTGACATCAGGTATGTAACATAATTAGCTATAAAAGGGATGTCTTAGAGAGGCAGAGTTTCTCAGAAGATGGGCAGAGGCTCTCCAATCTGTGAAAGAGTGCGTAAAAAGATTGTGGAATACTTTAAAAACAACCTTCCTCAATGTCAAATTGTAAAGGCTTTGCAAATCTCATCATCTACAGTGCATAACATCATCAAAGGATTCAGAGAAACTGGAGAAATCTCTGTGTGTAAGGGACAAGGCCGAAGATCTTTGTTGGATGCCTGTGGTCTTCGGGCCCTCTGAAGACACTGCATCACTTATCGGCATGATTCTGTCATTGACATTACTAAATGGGCCCAGGAATACTTCCAGAAACCACTGTCGGTAAACACAATCCGCCATGCCATCTGCAGATGCCAATTAAAGCTCTATCATGCAAAAAGGAAGCCATATGTGAACATGGTCCAGAAGCTGTATTTTCACAGTACTTCACATTTTGTCATTCTAGCATATACAAGCAGTCCTGCCTATTGATAGCCATGCAAATACCATGGTATAAATCCCACTGCAAAAGCATATAGGTTGAAGTATTTCGTCACACAGTATATAAGCTGCTATCATTTCAGCATGCCCTAGTTAATATGCAGACTACAAAAAAAGTATCTTCTTCATATCTGTGAACCCATTACTAATATGACAAAGCCTTCATGTTCCAGTGACTAAAAACTATTTTTTCTCTCATTTTTATTTCCCAATAGAGACAGGAACGTTTCGAACTAGTGCAACAAAATAAATGATAATTCCGACATAACTTTGAAGCATTAGCAAATTCTATGTATTAGTCCTGTTTTTTGGTCCCAAACAGCAATGACTACCATTTTGTTGCTCACGTTGTGCTAAATAGCTCTCCCCATGATGAAATATGATCTGATTATCTGTGATTTTGCAGCAATTTCCCTTTCAGTGAGAGCAGAAGAATTACTTGATGCCAAAAATGTTTCTAATTTTCCAGACTTTGGAGTGGTCTGGAAGAAAATGCTATGAAAAACACTCAGAAATGTACTTTTGCACTTTTATTGTTGATTTAAGACAGATTTGTTTTGTTTTGTTTTTTGATATAGGGGAAAAAAACACCACCTGTATAGTTTGTAGAGTTTTTTTTTTTTTTCTTTTAAATTTGAAACAAAATAATAAAAAAAATTAAATTAAAAAGTATTAAAAATTAAAAATAAATTTAAAAGATAAATGAGTTAAGTATTGTTTAAGTTGGGGTGGTACTGATTATGTTATAAATGCAAAAAAAAAAAAAAAAAAAATGCAAATTAGATGAATTTCAGACCTTCGGACCCCACTTAATGGCAAAGAATACATAATATGGTTAAAAATGTGATTTAACTTGAATAATGTAGCATACATATAAATAAAAATCACCTGGACAATTTTTATTAGTAATAAAAATATTATTTTTATTGTAAAATTGTAATTAATTTTTTTTTGAGGAAAAGGTTTCAGATCGCATTGTAAATCTTGATTTTTTTTTTTTTTTCATTCTTTTAATAGTCATTTATTTTTTTCATTTCTTTATTTTTGATGAAAGAGAAAAGTTTCAGATTTCAGAATTTAAAATCTGGAAATGTTTTTGTTTTGTTTGGTTTGATTTTAGAAATTCAGAATGCATTTTTTTCCAATCATCCTGGCAATTTTAATAACAAAAAATATTTTTTTAAATTGTTTTAAATGTTATCTTTGTTTTATTTTTAGTTTAAAAAGTTTAGCTTTTACTAAGTAGTAGCTGGTGCTATTTGATTTTTTCATTTGTATCATAAACACAAAAATACACTTTTTACACTTTCAGACCGTGCTTTATGACATACAATACATAATATGGCAAAAAATATGACAAAACTTGAATAATGTAACATGCACATCAATTAAAAACAAAAAATGACCTCTTCAAAACCTTCATCTACAGGTGTACTGGGGGCGAATTAATTCACCTGAAACGATGTGAACAGCCGCGCTGAGCATACAGAAGGCACATCATCACTTAACCTGGCCTCATGCGCTCATATATTGTGCCTGTCCAGGTTAATATTTATTGTGGACATACTTGTCCTGTCACAACAGCTATAGGTCACAGGAGAACTCTTACAGCATGTTGCTTGACTGGACTGACTAGTTTTATTCCCATGGGGCACGGTTTGTGTAGGCTCTCTTGTGCAATAAGTGAGTGGAGGGGATGCTGGGAAGGGTATGGTGCTGTACACAGGACCCTCGAGACCAGCAGACGGGTCGCACTAACTAACTCCATCTGCACAGAGCGGTTAACAGGCCATAACACCGTACAAATAAGCTGAAAGACACTTATGTGTGTGCGAGATGCCAAAAAAGCCAAAAACGAGTCAGTAGGAAAGAAGGGCGGGAGATTTTTCTCTCTGGCTTTTTTCTCTAGATTTTTTCTTTCTCTCTATACCTGGTGTGAGCCTTGCCATTTCCTCAAATCTGAAACTGCAAGAAAAAATATGCCTGGCATTTGGAAAAACTGCTGAATCTAGACCTCCGTGGCAAGTTCGAACACTTTCTCAACTATTACAAAAAGTTCAGATTTAATGTGAAAAGAGCTTCTTGACCGGTTTGCAGAATGGAGAAAGATGTTGTTCTGGCAGTGAAGAACATGTTGCAACCATTCTGGCATTAATTTGGAGCTTTCCACATGTCCTGCACACTTTTTCTGCACTGATTGACAGGGAAATTTGGCAGAACTATACAAAATGGATGGAAATATGGTAAAACGCATAAAATGGGAGTGATTTTCTTCCCGAGAGGAGAATAGCTCAGATGTTGCTTTTTGTGTTTTTGGAGACTTAACTGAAACGCTACTATGAGAGTTCAGTTAAATAGCAACTTTGTCTCAGTTGTTTTTTCCCCCAAGTAAAGTAAAAATGGGAATTTGATTCTGGTTCCTTAATGGCCTTTAATGATTATTAGGAAAATAGTTCATATGTTGCTTTTTCATAGTTCCAGAGATTTCATTGAAATGTTACTGGGACCTCAGTTAAATAGCTACTTTGTCTCAGCTGTTCATTTGTCCCAGAATTTGAGTTTGAATTTGAATTCAATATATATTTAGGAGGAAGCTAATTCAAATTCTTACTCAAATTCTTTCTATATAAACCGGTTATCCAAAGTTTGGAATAATTACAATTTGTAATGTTTTTAATCAAGACTGTATGTATTTAAACAAAATACAGTAAAAAACAGCAATACTATGAAATTATTGCAACTAATTAATTTATTCTTGTCATGGCAAAGCTGAATTTTCAGCATCATTATTCCAGATTTCAAAGTCACACGATCCTTCAGAAATCATTCTAATATGCTGATTTGCTGCTCAAGAAACATTTTTCATTATTGTTAACGTTAACAGATGTGCTGTTTTTTTTGTTTTTTTTTTGGTGTGTTTATTACATGGCCAAAAGTGTACACAAAGAACAGTCTGCAACATTATGCAGTTGCAGATGCATGGATTTTAGCCCAAGGTCCAGTGTCAGTGAAGATCAGGGTGGGTATTGGATCGATTCCCATGCTCTGGCAGCGGCAGTAACACAGGGCAGTCATTACAGGTGAAAGATTAAACTGTGTACTGAATTTCCTGCATTCAGTGCACATCGATAACATCTCTCCCATGGCCTCTTATTCTGTTGGCTAGCGTGATTATATTGTGCTCTTGGGGGGTCAGGTCAGGTGAGTTGAGTCAGATTTGTATAGAGGCAGTGTGAGTTCTCACAAGGTGAAGCATGCTTTTTTGCATTAATAATGTAACATCAGAAAAAAGAACTGCTTTTATTGGCTGTTTTGAGACTGTTTTCTCTTGGGCATATATAT
>JAFVLL020010184.1:5000-12671 GCA_021397915.2 Tor tambroides
TGAAGAACGAGCTGCAGTAGATGTGGATTATGTGTCTCCGCTCATTACAACCGAATGGAATGTACCCTCTGGCTACCCTACAGGACGCTTTTGCTTTTAAAACACGAGACCAGATCTTGAAACAGAGAGCCACTAATGCGTTTGAGTTTTCCTGTGTCCGGAGCCTGTCCTGCAGGGACAAACAAACCTGTCCAGGGATTTCCCCACATTTCTGCCGTGTTATTGGATAGCGCTCGGAATATTAATCCTCCGGATATCTGCAGCTGCAGAACCCTCAAAAGCACATCATCTGCTGAAGAGTGAAGTATCCCAGCTTCCCCAGCGCCACGGCCTGATCCAGGGGCCTATTCTGAGTGCTGATGTCAACAAACGGCCCAGTGTCCGATACGGGCCGGGGAATGCAGGAATGCCGGAGCAGGTGATGTCACCGGGTGCTTTGGTTCGAGGCGGCGCCTGTCAGTGGATCGTATATCTGGGGCTTGTTGTCACGTTGTTCTCAGACTGCAGAGGCTCACTGTGACTCTGGGGGGTTAACTCATAGCTTCGAGTCATGTGACCGGTGTCCTGATGCTTTTATGTGATTATCACCATATTGAAATTTAGTTGCAAAAAAGTGGTCATAACACTTTTGCACAGACTTTTACATTAACTGTTCCCTCCTGGTGAAATGACCTGCCCAACTCAATCTCAGCAGCTGAGTCCTTACCCATCTACAAGAATCGGCTAAAAAGACATCTCTTCCATCTTTATTTGACTCTTGAACTCTAGTACACTCTATTCTAATTCTATTCTTAAAAAAAAAAACACTTGGCCCTTTTAGACTTGTACTCTATTCATTTACTGCTTGTTTTCTTAAAAAAACAAAAACAAAAAAAACCTAACACTAGCTTTTCTAATCTTTTTGTATTCTATTTGTTTTCTTTTTATTTATTATATAATTTAAAAAACAAACCTTGCTAGTGTGCTGTGTTAAGCTGACTGAGATTTGTTATAGCACTTTCTCTTTTGTTGGTTTTGATTGCTTCTATTATCTTCATTTGGATAAAAGCATCTGCTAAATGACTAAATGTAATGTAATACAGGTTTAATAACTTTTTTCTTATGACAAAAGGAACTGAACATTTAAATACAACAAAGCAATACACAAACAAAAAAGTATAAAGTAAAACATTTCACACAGATTAAAGTGTTATAAAAGAATTATAAACACTTTACAATAAGATCTCTTAACTAATGCATTAACAACTAATACAGTAACTACTTAATGCAAACCGTGTAAAAATAACTGGCGGTCAGCAGAGCAAAGCCTCGCGTTGCCCTATAAGGGTGTGACGTCACGTGAAAACTATCAGTTGGGCTTCTGAGCTTTGAATATGGGTCTTAATCAGGGCTGATGCCATATTTTACACAAATGAAAACATGCACACACACACACACACACACACACACACACACACTATGTAGATTGTACTGTCTTTATGTCTTGTCTGATTTTCCCAGCCCATGTTTTTCTCTAGTGAGTGGCGATCGCAGCTGCTCTGCAGTTTTGTAGTTTGGTAAGACACTATTGGTAAAGTCTGTAAATTGGTAAGACATGTTTTGAGTTTTCATTGGTGATTGTGGGATCATAGAAAAACAAGACCTCAAGCTCAGGGAGTTCCTGGCTTTCTGCAGATAAGAGCTGTAAACTATCTATTGTTCTCTCGTTCTATTGTTCTATTATTCTCTTTATCATTCTATCCATCCATCCATTGTTATACCTATCAGTCCATCCATCCATTGTTTTCTGTCAATCCATCCATCCATCCATCATTATATCTATCATTCCATCCATCCATCTGTTGTTCTATCTGTCATATCATCCATCCATCATTCTACCTATCTATTGTTCAATCTATCATTCCATCCATCTGTTGTTATATCTGTCATTGCATTGTTCCATCCATCCATCCATTCATCCATCTATTGTTTTCTGTCAATCCATCCATCCATCCATCCATCCATCATTATATCTATCATTCCATCCATCCATCTATTGTTCAATCTATCATTCCATCCATCCATCTATTGTTCTATCTGTCATTTCATCCATCCATCTGTTGTTCTATCTGTCATGTCATATCCATCGTTCTACCTATCTATTGTTCAATCTATCATTCCATCCATCTGTTATTATATCTGTCGTTCCATTGTTCCATCCATCCATCCATCCATCTATTGTTCTGTCATTTCATCCATCCATCCATCTATCCATCCATCCATTCATCCATCCATCTATTGTTCTGTCATTTTATCCATCCATCCATCCATCCATTCATCCATCTATTGTTTTCTGTCAATCCATCCATCCATCCATCCATCCATCATTATACCTATCATTCCATCCATCCATCTATTGTTCTATCTGTCATTCCATTGTTCCATCCATCCATCCATCATCCATCATCCATCCATCCATCCATCCATCCATTCATCCATCTATTGTTTTCTGTCAATCCATCCATCCATCCATCCATCCATCATTATACCTATCATTCCATCCATCCATCTATTGTTCTATCTGTCATTCCATTGTTCCATCCATCCATCCATCATCCATCATCCATCCATCCATCCATCCATCCATTCATCCATCTATTGTTTTCTGTCAATCCATCCATCCATCCATCCATCCATCATTATACCTATCATTCCATCCATCCATCTATTGTTCTATCTGTCATTCCATTGTTCCATCCATCATCCATCATCCATCCATCCATCCATCCATCTATTGTTTTCTGTCAATCCATCCATCCATCATTATATCTATCATTCCATCCATCCATCTGTTGTTCTATCTATCATTCCATCCATCCATCTGTTGTTCTATCTGTCATTCCATCCATCCATCTGTTGTTCTATCTGTCATTTCATCCATCCATCGTTCTACCTATCTATTGTTCAATCTATCATTCCATCCATCTGTTGTTATATCTGTCATTCCATTGTTCCATCCATCCATCTATCTATTGTTCTGTCATTTCATCCATTCATCCATCTATTGTTCTCTGTCAATCCATCCATCCATGATTATACCTATCATTCCATCCATCCATCTATTGTTCTATCTGTCATTCCATCCATTGTTCAATCATTTCATCCAACCATCCATCTATCATTCTATTTATCTGTCTATCCAACTATCTACCCATCCATCCATCCATCTGTCTATCCATCGTTCTATCTATCCATCCGTCCTTCAGTCAGTCAGTCTGTTTATGAAGCTGCATCATATTGCATGTTTTTGGCAGTCCAGGTCTTTCTCTGCATGAGCATTTGTGTGATTTTCCTGCAGATCCGTCCTCATTCGTGCCGTTCTGGATCTAAATGTCTGAATGTGGGATCAGGTCTCTTCTGGTCCGATCAGACCAGATGCTTCTTCACAAACCTCTGCAGCCCCATGGAAACATTTCCACAGAGTGCCCAGATTTACTGCTCGGCCCGGCTTTACAGCCAGCTTTTGTTTACCATAGAATCCTGGGCCGCTGTTCAGGAATGCATTAGAGCCGAGCGGGACAGATCCCGACTCTCCAAACCGCTCCTCAGCACGTCTGAGCTTCAGCTGACAGACAACTGATCTTCTGAAAGCCCTGGACCATGATGGACTTCCTACTGTAAATATCATCTTTTTTTTTTTTTTGTTGATGCTGTTGTAAATGTAGTAATTTACAGTGTGTACTAGTGTGTGTGTGTGTGTGTGAGAAATGTTTTAGATTTGAGACTAACTAGAAAAAGGATTTTACATAACACAATTATAATCATTATAATATAAAATTACAAATTTACTTTAATTTATAATTATAGTTCTTAATAATATATATATATATATATATATATATATATATATATATATATTTAGTTTGTGCAACATAATATATGAAATGTTTTAGATCTGAGCATAACTACATTAAAGCACAACTAGAATATATATATATATATATATATATACAGTATAGTAAATACTAAATATTATACAAATTAAATGTTTTAAATCTGAGAAAAAATATCTATAACATTATATAATGTAAAATTATTTTATTTTTGTAGTTTTTTTAAATAAATATTTTTCAACATATATTCATTATTTTACATTTTTAGATATAAAAATAAACATGACTATTTTTCTAGGTATGTTTAGAACTTCTTAGAAACATCTTATTCATTCATGAACGCACACGAAAGCATGATAGAAACGAGGTTTATTTTGTAAAAAGTTATAAAATGAATATTGTACAAAAATAAAGTCTGTAGATAGCTTTGGTTCAGTAACACAAAACAAGACAAAACGTCTCACAGGACCGACGAACACTGCAGGACGGAAAATGAGTTTCAGCAGACATTTGAACTCTTATCTTGAATGTTCTCTTTCGAGGAATCCACGAACGTAAGTTACACGCAGTGAGCAAACCGTCATACGTCAGGACAGAGGATCGCAGAGAGCGCGTGTTTTCGGTTACATCTACGACTCCAAAGCACGTTTATCATGATTAAGGTGGAACGGCTGATGAAATATATCCTGATAAAAGAGGCACCTCGTGCTTTACTGAGGTTTGGCCTAGATACTTCTGAAATGGGGGATTTGTTCAGGGATTACAGCATCATGATGCAACAGTAAAGCCCAAAGTATACTTCAGTTTTTACACACAAATTTCTTCAATAGAAAAGTACACGCTACCACCAGATTTTTGCACACTGACCTTGTTTTGCAATAATCAGTTGTTACACAAGGTGGCAGCACTGGCCCACAGTGGAAAGCGAAACTAAAGAGACTGAACAATGATAACAACAACAGATAGCCGCATTGAGAAGCGCTTGTGTGCGAGAGTTATGAGAGAGCCCAGCTTTAGTTTAAAAGAGTATAGAAACATTTTTAGTGGTTATAACTTGTGGAGAAAAACAGCGCAGAAACTGGACTAAGATGAAGCGTTCTAGAGCGCTGTAGCTCCGCCCCTTGCGTTCGCTGTCTCCTGTCTTCCATATGTACTTCCACAGCGTGAACATAAGCTCGTACGAGTTTATAAATGAACACCTTCCCAACATTAACATCTGTTTTGAACATTGCAATGCATACGATAACTGTATTAAACACTACAATAAGTAAATCCACTTCACCAGCGAATTATTCTTTAACGGTGATAATATCCACCTTATTTTTCCCGTAAAGGTCTTTGCACACTTAAGTCTGAAATTTTTGCACGTTAAAAAATAAATACGACCTCATGTTGTGTCAGACACTTAACTTTCGTCCGTCAAAAAAAAAAATTCATATCAGATTCAATTTTCTGCGTTTTCGCATCCGTAGCAAGCATTTTGATAGGAAAGGATGACGAATGCGAAAAAATAAACGAAAAAACACTTATGAAAATTTCGGACTCGGTGTGCAAGGACTTTAAGAGCAGATGCAACATTTGTAAATTTTCCAGCTATTTTTAGCTCGTTTTGCTGCTTGATATTGCAAACTGGTGCGCCTTAGTATATTATTTTAATGTATTATCTTAATTATGAACACAGAAAACCGTTTTACCGTTTACCGCACTTTGTTATTCTTCTCGTGATTTCCCCACAGCAGCTAACCGGAAGTATGCACATTCATAGAAAACGGCTTACTTCTACATTAAATAAGGTGGATAGAGCTACCACAAAAACAGAAGTTCAAAGATAAAATTATGAAGATGTGTATGCGTATAAAACAAAGTATACTTTGGGCTTAATGCACAGAAAGGCATCCTACAGGCCTGTTTACAGTCGAAGACCCAGATTGCTCTACAATTGAGAGAACTGATCCTGTTGAGAAGTTTATTTCAAGCAGACAAAGCTGATTTGACATAACTTGTCTTAAACGACGGGGGTCCGCGCTGCTCCTCCGTACAGATTAATGGGTAAACGGCCGGTTTGACCTCAGCGGTCGCTCCAGACCGGACCGAGCGGACAGCGGGTTTAAAGAGGTCACATGTAACATTATTTGCTCTGATCAAACAGTCCATTTGTGGCGCTCGGCTCGGCGCAGGCGGTCTCTGGCACTGATTTCATTACAGTGAGATGTAAACACGTCAGGCCAGGCCATATTTTAAAGAGATAATTGGAGACGAGCCATCTGAGGTCCGGCTCGAGCACACGACGGACCGCGCTGCCTGTTTTAATGACGGAAAAAATCAAGATTTCGCTTTTTGCAAAACAACATCAGCTTTTTATATTCTACAATAATACTAGGTCCTCTGCCCGCTTATTATCTGTTCTTTTGTTGTAGAAAACAACGGCTGACTGTCTGGTGGAGCTGGAGACCGAAGACACGTCTTTTCCATCACCGAACGTCACAGACGGGACGTAATTATCCACTTTTCTTTCGCTCGTCTAAAGAGTCTCTCCGATTTACTCAAAGCTCATGTCGTTCCAAAACCATTCGCCCTTCTTCTGTCAAACGCCAAAAAGGAGATCTAATGCAAAATGACATTGTGAAAGCATCATAACAAGACTTTTGCATTATTTTCCAAGTCTTCTGAAGTCGTGCGATGCTTTGCTTGCTTTGCAATCTTTCATCTGACATGCAGAAAACAGTGAGGTTTGGATTCAGTGATGTCAAGCCAGGCACAAGCGTCTAAATGCACCATTTCTTATTCAGTGTGTCTGACCTTAAGATTTTAGAGGCTTGCATTGAAAAACGTCTTTGGTTCCTCATGCATTTCAGTCGTATGACTTCAAAAGACTTTGAATAACGTGCACAAGTTATATTCATTATATTCATTGTGCCAAATGACACTGTAAATCCTGATCTACCTTCACTGGTGAATTTTTGCATTAAAATCCATTGGTTTTAACAGGGAATTGCGTGAGAGGGGTGAAAGATTTCCCCATGCAGATTTTTACAATGGGTTCAAGTGGGTTGTGTAATTTTTGACACACAGACCAACATAAATCTGCTTGATTTGAAAAGTGATTTCTGCGTGAGCCGTTTCGTAATAATTAAATAATTAATATATAATATATATTTAAAAAATTATAAAATATAAAATTGCTCAGATCTAAAACATTTCATATATTATATATACAACAAAAATATATAATAAATATATAAAATATAAAATAAAATATATTAGAAAAATAGAAATATATTTTATATATAATTTTCTGTTATAATTTGTATAATAATATTTATAAAAATAATATTTCTATTTTTTCTAATATATTTTACTAGAAAAATATAATTAATATTAGAAAAAATGGCAGCCCCCATATTTGACCTTGAGAGATCTTCTAATACTAAGTATTATTAATATTTTTTTAAAAAAAATTATTAATTATTTTTCGCATGTATAATATCTGAATTGTTTTTTAGATCTGAGCATAAGATTAGTTCAATTTTGGCTAAATTTGCTGAGCAAAAAAAATCCATAGTGTGTGTATATATCTATCTATATCACCTTTAAATTCTCATTTTGTGAGTCACGACATGAGCTTGAATAAATGATGAATTTATGAACGGTTTCTTGAAAAACTCATGCTCAAATTTGGCACCATCCAAGATAGAGAACAAAAACCCCCTCCTTAAATAAATAAGAGAAACAAACACTCTAATACAATGGATTGCAATAAATAACAATAACTTAATTAAATCTCAATAAATACATTTTC